>CALZFC010000251.1:1067500-1162500 GCA_945643635.1 Allodiplogaster sudhausi
TGTTCTAGAAATTTCAACACATCGCTGCTAGAATTGATTAATTCTCGCGAATGAAGCTCCTAAAATTTCCGCTGTAAATTCCCTAACTGCGATATTATGCAATTACTACTAGCTTCAAAGCTGTGTGTTGCAATTCTCTTTTCTTGAATTCCCTATTGAAACTTATATAATCTGGTTGAAACTTATATAATCTGGATGTTGAGTCTGCAGCAGATCGTTAAGGCTCTCAGGAAATGTTCAAGCTAGAGAGAAAGCAGAGCGAGAGAGAGAGAGATAAAGTGCGTGGGACAGAGAGAGAGAGAGCGAGACAAAGAGAGAGAGAGAAAGAAAGAAAAAGTATTGCGTCATGTTTCCAGGAAACGTTCAAGCTCGATATAGCGCTCGCACTTTGCGCTTGATTTTCTTCCTGTTTGTGCTCAAAAGTGCATGCTGCCTGATTAAGTTTGCTGCGTTGTCCTAGGATCTTTTATTTCAGTTAATATATCTAAACTCGAACTTTCGTCAAAATATGAACTTTCTTTGAAACAATCTGAAATGCCATGACTAGTTTCCTCCTGATGACTAATAATATTAGGTTTAGTGTCAAGTTCCCTGCCCTCCGCGATGCTTTTTACTTATATTTGTTCCATACCTTTCTCATCGCGCTCTCTGACCTCGGCTATTCAGAGTGGTTCAAAAGCCATTCTGGGTGCCTAAAACGAGTGTGTGAGAGCGGCAGGAGGCAGACAGAGAGAGAGAGAGGGAGGGGGGAGTAAGAGAGGTAGATAGAGAGAGGGGAGAAAGTTGAGAGAGAGAGAGAGAGAGAGAGAAAGGAAAAGGTTATCTGGCGGGAGCTACATCCATTTATGTATTCAGAATGCGAAAGATATATTTCTACGCGCGTCTATTTATCCAGCATACTCTCGGTTTACTGCTATTTTTATACCTAAAAAAAAGAAGCCAGGCAACTCTTTCACGGGAAAGATATTTTTATATTTATCTGAATCGTATGCCTTCAGCAAACTCTGCATTTTTATATTTCTTATTGTATTTCCTATTCCCGAAATAATAATAATTCATCATTCTTTGAGTTTTCAAAAGAAGTAAAAAAAATTTTTCACCGAATTTTAACGTCTCTTCTAAAAGATGTCTTTTTATATGTTTGACAGATTTTCCCCTTTATTTTAGCTGCTAGGAAAGAGTCACAAAAGCACACAAAAAATAAATTACGATTACCTGTGCTTTTGTTATTGCGAATTAATTTAGATTTTTTTTAAAAGTTTATTTCTTGCCAATTTCTTTACGCTATGGGAGGCTCTGCCTCTTGTTTTCCCGTATATTGCTCTCCTCTGCTGTCATTATCAGTTATTAACGTTGTCTAAATTGTCCAACAATTAGTACTTTGTAACGTACTCTGGGTTTGTCAATGTCAGTTATTAACTTTGCCAAAATTGTTAAATTCTCGTACAATTAGTACTTGTTTTTATGTTACTGGACTCTAAATTACTTGCTTTAGGGAGTGCAAGCTACGCTGCTTGTTTCTTGTTTCTGCATGCCTCCACTTCGCACCTTATTAGTCACACATCTTTGGACTCCTTTTCCTCTTTCTGCCTGTTCATCCTTGGTGACCTGGCGAACATCTCTGCTTCTCTGTCTCTCTCTCCCCCCTCTCTCTCTCTCTTCTCTCTCTCTCTCTCTCTCTCTCTCTCTCTCTCTCTGGCACCCTCCCTCTCACTCGCCTTCCCTCCCCATCTCTTCTCACTCGCATTCAAAGTATGTCGCAGTCTTCTACCCGCTTCATTTCCTTTCCTCGTGCTTCAATATTAATCGGGGAAAAATTCACAATTGTTTATTTTTTTCCTTTTTAAGCTCCGCCCACCCGCCCATCTGTTTCTGCTGAAGCCATGGCACAAGCCATGATTGTCTTCCGCATCCGCGAGCTCGTCGAGGACCTCGGCCACAAGGAGAAGGTTAGTGATATGGAGGAGCGAGTTGGGGGGGGGGTGAGAGAGACCCCGGGCAACAAGAAAGGCTTCTTCAGCTCCTTTCTCGAGACAGGTATGTTTTTGTGAGGAAACCTAAAATTCCTTCTTTTTTCGTCAAACTTTCCAGCCCTAACAGGGTGAGAAAGAGCAGCGGTACGCCCAAATTGGGGATATCAAAATGTTAGGGAGACATGTATAGGATGAGAGAGAGAGAAAGAGAGAAATATGAAGTCTTGCCCAGTTCGGTTCCGGTATAATAAATCCACGCTGAACATCATTTGGAGGGATTAGAGAGCACTATTCCAGCTCTAAAATGATTATAAAAAACATTGTACAGAGAGAGAGAGAGAGAGAGAGAGAGAGAAAGAGAGAGAGAGAGAGAGAGAGAGAGAGCCAATTTTGCATGTCTTTGATATGATACATGGCAAGTGATTGATTGTCTCTTTCATTCCAGATACGCGACACTCTCTTCGCGTTCGCTGACCTCGAGTGCGACTGCAAGCTCCTCAGAAGAATCGGGGCATGGAAGGTTAGAGAGAGAGAGAGAGAGAGAGAGAGAGAGAGAGGCGAGAGGCGAGATTGCAAGATAAAGGAAGAGAGATAGAGCGAGCGGGGAGAAGATAGAGAGTGGAGAGATAGAGAGATAGAAAGAGGTGAGAGGGAGAGAGAGAGAGAGAGGGGGGAGATAACGAGATAAAGGAAGAGAGAGAGAGAGCGAGTGGAGAGATAGAGAGAGAGAGCTAGACCCAACAAGAAAAATTGGGAGTGCTTTGGCAAAGCCCTTCAATGGCAAAGGCAAGAACTTTTCAGCTATTTCTTTGCATAAACTGTAAAAGAAATTCTGCGCGCAAAAGTTTGGCCATTTTGATTGAAATAAAATTAAATCTGTATCGGGAATAAATATAATTAGCTTGCCAGCTCTTGGATCTTGTTCGAGATCTGCTTGTAGGGGGTAGAGAGTGAGAGTAGATTTATGGTAGTGATAACACGCCGAGCAGTTATTCCATGACGGATATTTTCTAAATAAAAGGGGATCTTTCCTTAATAACGAATATTCCCTTAATAACGCATTTGTTCATAATATCGAACATGTCCGTAGTAACGATTATTTCCATAATAACAGATATTTTGGTTGTAACGAATATGTCCATAATAATGGATACTTCCTTAATAACGAGTATTTCCTTATTTCCTTAAGAAAGATTATTACCTTATTAACGTATATTTCCTTAATAACGAATTTATCCTTAATAACAAGTATTTCTTTAGGTTAATAACGAATATTTCCATAATAACCAAAATTTCCTTAATAACCTTCTCAGGCAGTCAAGCAGCTACGGAATGACACCGTCCACGGCTGCATCGCTTCTTTCGTGATCAGCGAGTGGAGAGCGGCAGAGAGGAAGGCGGCCGAGAGGAAGAGGAGCGAGGTGGAGAAGAAGAGGATGGAGAGACAGGTTGGGAGAGAAAGAGGAGGGAGAGAGAAAGAGAGAGATGGGGGAGAAAGAGATGGAGAGAGAGGGAGAGAGATGGTGAGGGGAAACGATAAAGTGGGAGAGAGCGAGGGAGAGAGAGAAAAGGACTGAGAGAGGGAAGCGAGAGAGGGAGGGAGAGAGAGAAGCGAGAAAGATGGGAGGGATGTATGATATAGAATTGTTCTGGGATAATTCCATTCGTGATAGCGATACGAAAGCATTTGCTTCGATTGAGAATATCAATTAAATTACTCGCCGCCGAATGGAATTTGAAACGCAATTGTTTCGATTGAGAGCATAGACTAAATCAGTTGTTGAGAGAACCACCGGGTGGCATTAATATTTGTGATACCTCGAAAATGTAAAGAAAAATAAAATCCACTTTTTCTTCGCATTTCTTTTTTTTTTCCTGAGTAGACGTGTTATTATACTATACATGGTACTGTTAACATACATTCTAAATAAATTCTCAATCGAAACAATAACTAATCTAATCCGTGGTATACAACTAAATAACGCATCTATTAGAGAGAGCAAAGTAATGAGAAAAATAATTGGGTAAGTTGTAAGGCTAATTGTTAGGTTGTTACGGGAATAAAGAAAGTACTGTTTTTTTCGCTTGAATTCGGGATTCCACTATTCTCAATTTTATCGCGCCCTTCGATTAAAAAAAGCGTTGGCACATGTGACCAATTTGATTATTTAATAGTTTTTTTAATCCCCTCACTCTTTCCCCTTGCAGTCGCCTCCGTCGGTCGCCTCTCCGTCCTTCTCTGATGACAACGGAATGAGCAGCAGCGTCTCCGTGTCGCCCTCTTCCACCGAATCAGCGGCCGCATCTCTCTCATCCATGTCACCATTTTCGGTGAGTGCAATTCTGGGTTTATCTGGATTTTTTTTTGTCCAATGACCAAAAATCATTGAAGGAAAAAGGTAGCCTCATATGGAGGATAAAGGGAATGGACACGACAAAATTGCCGATCACCTCCCAAAATACTTTTGCCCATTCCCTTTCTTTTATTTTTATTGTTTCTTTTTGTTTTCTTCTTCTTCCAATGATTTCCTCTTTCTTTTTTTCTCGCTCTCTTTCCATTCCCACCTATGGATCACACTCCCATATAATAGATTAGGTATTCCAGAACAATAATCGAATTATCTCTATATGACGCATTAATTAAGGAGGGGTAATTTTAATTTGGAAATTAGGTTAACAAAAATATTGGTGTTGTAAGATGCGAGAAAAATAGAAGATGTAGCAGGTATATTTTAATTTTAATTTTTTGAACGAGATACTGTAGTAGAACGCAAAGCTTTGAGCAATTATTGAGCTCTTCCTATTTGTGGGAATTTAATAAGGATAAACTATGTTTCTATGGTGAGCAAATTATAACGGCTATCATTATATTTTATTGAATGTTAGTTGTGCTATAAGTTAAACATTCTTTCTTGTCCAACAAATAAGGAATCCACTTTCCTTATTATTCAACTCCAATATGAGCTGTAAAATCGAGCAGGTGTCCTGAGCAGTTAATTGTGATGGAAAAGACAAAAAATCGTTCATGTGTTTTAGTTATTAATTAACATATTAATTACGTAATTAATTAACCAATTAATTCTTTGAAGGAGAAGCCTGCTATCCTCGCGATGGACGGTCTGCCGGAGAAGAAGTCAAAGCCGATCGTGGTCAAGAAGGAGGAGCCGAAGAAGAAGAAGAAGACACAGCCACTCGCGCCCAAGCAGGTAGACCAAACTGGTGATTAAAATTAATTACAAACTAACTTCAGTAATAAAAAAACAATTTAAGAAGTTATTTTAATTTAATATTTCTATCCGTATTTATTGGAATAAATTTAAATGGATCCTTTTTACTCATTCGAAATAGTGAATACTGTAATTGTTTTATTAGGTACTGTGGCTTTTCTGGGGTTTTTTGTTGTGCATTTGATATAATCTTCCTTGATCTGTACATCGGATGAAATCAAATTATCGCTGATGTTTGAAATTTTTACAAAAATAAAAGTAAACTTTGCGTATTAGAAAAAGTTATACGCTTGTTTTTTCCACAGTCATTTCGCCCGAAATTAATGGGAACAAAAATTAATATTTCTGACATCTCCCACTGCATTCTAATGAAATGGGCAAAAAGGAAAGAAATGAGCGCGGGCTATCATCAGAAATGCTTTGTGATCTGAATTCTTTTTTCTTGCAAAGTTTTTTTGTCTGATCAAAAAGGTATTTTTGACCGTTGCCCATTGTTTCCTAATGGTGGTGTATAGTTCTAGCGAACAAGATAGAATCTCTCTCTATTTACCTTTATTGCGTTCAAACTTTGATAAGATATAAAGATAAAATTTCCTCAGTATGTGATCGATTTATCAAAAAATAAATAAATATATAAGTAAATGTTATCTTTTAAGGGTATAAAATTATTATTGTAAAACTATATTATAATTATGAGCGAGTTATAACATTTAGCCCGCCGCTCCCATGCATCCCTTCCTGGCAGCTCTCGCACGCTCGGATCGACAGAATCAGGCAGCCGAGGAGGCGAAGAGGCAGCAGAGGATGAGGGCAAGTGGAAAGGTGAGAGAGAGAGAGAGAACGAGAGAGAGGGAGAGATTAAGAAAGAGAGAGAAAGGGAGAGATTAAGAAAGAGAGGGAGAGAGAGAACGACAGAGAGAGAGAGAAAGGGAGGGAGAGACAGAGAGAGAGAGAGACAGAGAGAGAGAGGAAAGAGAGAGAGGAGGGAGAGAGGAGAGAGAGAAAGATAAATGCAAAGGGAGATAGAGAAAGGAATCAATTGTCCATTAAATAGCCATCCTTAACAAAACCATATGACTTCTTGTTTAAAACACCATCGGCGAGATATAATTTAATAACAATCATAATTATCACCTTTTAATTAGTATTATCATGATCATTATTTTATTACTAATTTATTTTTCTATTATTGTTACTGTATAATTATAATAATAATTACTATTATCATTTAAAGGTTTCAAAATATGCTTTCAGATTTCGTCGAGGCAGACTGTGGCAGGCGCCAATAGCAGCAGCCAGCCACTTTCGACCGCCTTCTCCACTTCTTCTTCCTCCTCAAAGATCTTGCGTGATGCCGCGCGAAGTGTCGGCGTCTCGCAGCGAACTCTTCGCGCACTTCAGCGATAAGGAGAGGGTACGGTAGTTATTGGCAACGAGCCAACAAAAGAATACTCGAGTGATTTGATTGTCATATTAGCTCATTCCTTTTTTTTGTTGTTTTTGTTTGTGCGCCTGATTAGGTGTCCTTTTTAATTCGAATTAGTTTTATCAAAAAGGTTTTTTTTCTTCTGTCAAATGCCGAAATTAATTAGCTTGAAAAATATTTGAGAACGCTAAAACCAAATAAGGCCACCTAAATTTACTCCGCACAATTTGCGACACATTACTTGATCTTGACTGCTCACGTTGTTACGTAAGGTGTGACATTTTGTTGTTTGTTTTTGAATTGTTATTCAGGGTAGAACTTTCACTACGATTGTGCCCCCAAGGTTGTTGTTATCCGTCGGAGAGATACGGGATTGCAGTTTAGTGAAATCTCTTATTTCACTGCGTTGTGAAAATGGCGATCTCTTTCACGTCTGTGCTGTTTTTATCCAGCTTATTTGATTTCACACCATCGTCATAATAATTCATCCGAGTTTAGAATAATTCCAGTCATAAAAATAGAAATAATTATAATAATAGATTACCGTTTAACTTGTCTTTTCAAAAATCATCACATTCTAAATTACCAGATCTTTTTATTCCTCCAAGCCGATTTACTTGTCAGTCGCGCTGTTGTGACATCACTTGTTTTTGGACACTTACTTGTGACATGTCTAATAATTTTGCCCTTTTGATCCAATCCCCTCCTCCTTAAAGGCCCGTCTTTTGGGACACGTGCACTTCTCTAATTAAGCCCCATTTTAATTATTCCCGTATGCGAAACGTGCTCTAATGGTAAGACACTGTATTATCTCGTATTGGATTATTAATCATATATTTTAAGTATATTAACTTTCCGTGATTGCAACAATCGGAATATTTTATCAGTAATGTTCACTAAAGTGTCAATGGCAAGGCACTCCTCATTGTTCGTTGTTGTATGACATTTGATAAATTGTACGGTCAAAATGAACTTTGCGGCAGGGTGGGAATGTGATAGGAAAGATATTTGGAGAAGACTGAACGAGAGAAAGCAATTGGCCTTCACTCCCAAACGCATAAACACTGTTTAGGACATATAAGACCGCCAGGACAGTTTGATTTTTTTCATACTTAATTTTTGATCAGTCAGGATACAACTCTCTCTCTCTCTCTCTCTCTCTCTCTCTCTCTCTTTCTGCCTCTCTGACTCTATCCCTCTACATCTCCGTCTCTCTCTCTACCCATTCTTTTTAAACTCGCAGTTCAGTGCCCCTGGTGTCCTTCCTGCTAACCTGGAGGGCAGAATAACAAGGAAGGGTGAAATATACAGGGAGGGTGAGAGAGATACAAATAGTTAAATAACACCAAGAAATTCATAAATACTTTTATAATCGCTCGTTTTCTCTCCTCTCTCTCTCTCTCTCTCTCTCTCTCTCTCTCTCTCTCTCTCTCTCTCTCTCTCTCGCTGTCTTTTCATCTGTGACGGATCACCATCGTGATTTATCCAGGTATTCAGGATACGTCAAACCAGCAGCCATGATGAGGAATGATAAGTAAACGGATTATGATGAATAAGGAGATTGGGCTTATTTTGGTGGGCCATCCGCCTCACCTACTTAGGATAGATAAGGCGTGATTTGAGGTCACAATAAAGAGAGAGAGAGAGAGAGAGAGAGAGAGAGAGAGAGAAAGGGGTGGGAGAGACAATTAGAGAGAGTGGAAAAAGGGAGAGAGTGAGGGAGGGCAGAGAGAGAGATAGAGAGAAACAAGAGATAGTTTAAACAGTTGAAGATAAAGGGGACAAAGAAAGAAGGATAAAGAGAGGCAATTGCTTTCAAATACACAAATGCTAGATTGAAAGAGAGAGAGAGAGAGAGAGAGACAGAGAGAGGGAGAGAGAGAGAAGGAGAGAGAGAGATAAAGAGAGAAAGAGGAGGGGAGATATAAAGAAAAAGTGGGATATAGAAATCAAGATTAAGCGATTGCGAATGATTTTTCATATCAAGAGGAGAGAGAGAGGGAGAGAGAGAGAGAGAAAGGCAAAGCGGGGAGAGGGGGTTTCCATATACATGGCATATATGTACATAAATACATGTTGGGAGCAGAGGTGCCAACGGGCCTGTCATTTTTGGGCCGGACCGGCCCATTGGGCCCAAACTCTCGGCCCGGCCCGGCCTGTACTTTTCCGGGCCTTAGAATTTTGGGCCCGGCCCGGCATGATTTTCATAATTTTTTTTCAAATGATTTTCTTCAAGTGATTTTTGAAAAAAAACCGTGGAAACAATTTGAAATCAGTTGACAGATCCACCAATTCTCAAATAATCGGGCCGAAAAGGTCCTTTAAACTTATTATTCGTGTAATTCAAAATGCGTGCTCTTCTTTTCTTACCATTAGAGCGATATAATTAAAAGAAGTATAAAATATATAGAAGTATATACTCTCTATAATGTTTTGACATTTGTTTAAAAGACGAAATAATTCCGCTGGCTTCAATTTTTTTCGAGTCCAAGTTGTGCATACTTTTTATATTACAGCAGTGGAAGAAGTCGACTAAAGACATTTTTTATTGCTTTCACGACCATGCACTTTTATAAGAACATAAATGTTTATAAATTTGGAAAATAAATATTAAAGAAAACGAAACGACATGAAGCTCCCGCAATATCAAAGTATTAATGAAAGAAGAGCGGAAGATCAAAGAACAAAAAAGGGCAAGATCAAAAGAATCCGAATGTCCATGATACGACTCGTTGTATCGGCGACGTTGACCGATGGCCCTGGACGCCGAAGCCGAACCTCTGCTTGACAGACGCGAGGGATTCCGGCTTCAGGAGACTCCGAACCTGATTAGACGTATTTTTTCTGCATATTTAAAATAAATTCACAACTTAATAAGTTAATCCTCAAAAAACGTTGGAAAAAAGTGGCGCAAAGTTGCATTGAGAAAATAAAAATTTGCATCAAAACCTTGCTGAAGGACATCCACGCGAGGGAGGGCGCCGCGACACGAAACATCTCCATTCGAAAGCGAACGGGCTGGCTGGCCTTTAAAAGAATACTTATTTTAATTTACTGATTACTGTAAAAAAATAAATCTTTTTTTTGCATAAATTAAAATGATCATAAAAAGTATATTAAAAGTAAATGTATACGTTCATTAAGACGAGAAGACGACCGGACAATGTGCAGTACGTAGCAGAAATGACAGTGGACGCATTCCTATAACCATATGTGCCTTTAAAGGAGGGCCATCACTAAAAATTTTTTATGCAGGTTTGAAATGCCGCGTCTGCCCTGTGGGTATTTACTCTCTCATTCTCGCGAACTATTTCTCGTAGCTCTCACAAACCCGCCGCTCCGCCAAAATAGCACCGCAATTTCGAAGTCTCGCATCGTTTTTCGGAGATTACCCACCCTTATATTTGAGAGGAACAAGAGTCTTGTTTTTCAAGTTGTTACAGCACATTACATAACGATTTACATGAAGACTTTAAAACGAAGAATAATAATATTTGATGAATGGCTGACGGTAGCTGAAAGACGCGTTGCCATCTGTAGGATGCGAGGCAGAGTCGCCAGACGGATCTCGTGTCGGCAGCTGCAGCCATTGCGGTTCCACCAATCACGAACAGCCACTTGTTGTCCGTGACTACTGCTGAAGCAGCTTTGCGCCCCGCCGGAAAGCCGTGGACCTAGAACGAGGCGACATTTCAACACTTCGCATACTGACCAGGTGAGAATTTTCCGACAGGGTCCGGAAATGTCTGCCAACGTTCGAATATCTCGCGGTTGATGTCGAAGATGTGTAGATTATCGAAGGGCATCTCAGAGTTCTTTAATATTGGATTAAATTATTTAAAAATAATTGTCCACAAAACAATAAATATAAATGAATAGATAAGTAAATAATTTTCCATCTGACCACTTGACCATTCAACTGCTTGACAGAGCCACCGCAGAAAACAATAATGTCCCGTATGCAAGCTGGCATCTCCTGAAGATGGCAAATATGATAATTTTAGAAACTTATGGATAGATCACAATCTTCATACTTAGTTAGATCTTTTAAGTACATAACTATGTGGGTTTCGTCCTGGGCATTTTGTTCTAAGTTTCAATGGTTTACTATACATATATTAGTCTTCAGGTTTTTTTTTACTTTTTGCTAAGTGGCCCTCAGCTTATAGAAAAGTTGCTTGGAAACCTTTGGCCATTACAAATTCCTAGACAGGGTCCCAATTTAAGCATTTTAGGACTTTTGGGACCTCCAATCTTACTATCAATGTGAATTGAATTTGCATATTGAATTTCCATAACGGACTTTGCCAAAGTTTAATAAAAGCAAAGAAAGCTTTGTTTCGCTTACTTTACAGGGAATCAGAATGCTTTCTTGTGCTCTCTGCTCGAAAATAAATGGCTTCCTGCCCAGGTACCACTATAGGCCCTGAAGCACTAGTCTTCGACGGTATTTACAATATTCGTGCGGAGAGCGATATGACAGATGTATGTATATCCCTTGTAACCCCCAATAATAAAAGAAAAAAATTTCTTTTAATTTCATCCTAAAAATTTATTATTTCCAATTCACAAAATATATAAAAAGGATCCAAAATAAATACTTACCGTGTCCAGTATCTTGAGTGCCGCCAGTGCAGTTTTAGAGAGTGTAGATAATCGAGGCGGCAGCAAAAATTCAGATACTCTTAAAATCACTTACACTTACAGTAAAGAAAGAAGACATGAAAAAACATATTATACAATACTATAATGAATATAAAGTACTCGAATGATACTTTGTTTTTGTTAACTAAAACGTACTCTTCTCGAAAGGTTTCCTTGACTTTACATAGCGCTTGTCTGTTGAGGAAGAAGTAAAATTCGTCATGGCGCACAGCTTTAATTCTGATACGCTGAAGTATTTTTTAATGGCATTTTATATTTCACATCTTAACTATTCTTTTTTTGAGGGTGGAATACGCACAACATATTCTTTGTACCGCTAGATCTTTTGAAAAAGGAATATTCTTGATCATATATTTTTATGTCAATATTATTAAATCAAAAAAAAGGAGTTGTCGCTTACTGGTCGCCTTGGAAAGAGGGCGTAAAGGGCGTCGATGTCCTCTTTAGGCGGTTTAACACAGGTGAAGGGAACATTGTCTTCAAAAGGACATAAAATTTCATTATTTTTTAATAATGTTTACCACGTGTGTTACACAATTATATTAAACCGTATAAGCTGATTGATTTATTGAAAATTCCCAACCAACCCAAACGAGACGGAGAAAGTAAAAGAAGAATCATTGAAATAGAGAAAAGGCGAAAAACAAAGAGCGAAAGCGAGAGAGGGAGAGAAACTGAGAAGATTACCCCAAAATAGATATGCAGAACGTATTCGAGAAAGGCAATGAAATATAAAATAACGTACTTAGAAGACCGCGTGTAGCATTATTGCATTCGTAGTGGTTTTTCAGAGGTCCACCCTGCCAAAAAAGTCCGAATTACTGACCTTATGGCGTTCCTTGAAGACCATCACCCTGGGAGAAATTATAAAAAGGATTGCAGGAATCACGTTGTTATCTTTTATTCGCATAATTTTCACGAATAGAAATTCCGTCCTTTTAGCTACTGCAAAAAACCGAAATACACTACCGTCGGCCAAAAAAAATATTCAAAAGAACACTTTAGAGAAATTATAAGTAGTACTAAGAATTCTCTATTTATATCGGTTTCCTCTAGAGTTCTCAAATAGTTACTTGTAATTTATCTACATTTATTCGAGTTCATCTTCAAATGGTAGTGTGTTTCGGCATCATTTTTATTCGAGCAGTTGAGACAAGAAAAAAAAACATTCCTTCTGATCAAATGGAAATCGGGGTTTTCTCTGCTTTCATTTATATAACCCAACTTACAGCGTCCAAGGAGCAAAACGTGGGCATCCATGGGCACCCACCAGTAAACCCAAAAATTTCAGTACTAGGTAAGCACCCAGGCCGAAACACCAACAGTGTCTGCTCGCACTGACGCCAACTTCTTCTAGTAATCAAACGATATAATATGCAGTATATATTTTTAACCAAATAAAAAATAATATAAATACAAACAAACCGAGCAGAGACGAGGTCGAAGTACACCTTGGTCTCCCTGTTGCTGAGCATGGCGACGTTTCGGTAGACGAGAAGCGAGTCAAACGGGAGCTGCGGATCTAACGCGTGTGTAAAGCTGCCAACTGTGACGGAGTGAAGGAGGTCCTTGATGGCCTGCGCTACGGGGTCCTCGTGGTGATTAGGCGGCTCTGCCATCTAGAAGCCGGAAAAAGAGAGAAAAGAGAGATAGAGAATTAAAGGAAGAGAGAGAGAGAGGGAGAGAGAGAGAGAAATAGAGCCAGAGAAGGAAAGGAAGAGAGAGAGAGAGAGAGAATAAAAGATGGAGATAGAAAGCATAATCCAACGAAGCACACATGCAATTCAGCGACTAAGGAGTTAGAGGAAGAAGGAGGAGAAGAAGTAGATTGAGATGGTGATCTGTGAAGGGCGGTTAGGTTCTGGAGTGAATGGAATGGAGAGGCCATGTTGAGACGAATCAAGTCGATAGCGAATGTGAATATGCTGCGCCAGGTCGCATTTAATAGCTAATCAAATCCAGTCTGCAAATTGATTCGAAGGTCATTTGCATATGGCATACAGTAAGTTGAACAGGTTGAGCAATTCATATATATATATATATATATATATATATATATATATATCTTTATCGCTTTGCCCAGCATAGATGTAATGTGTGTAACATATATTCGTTGCAATGTTGAAGTCAGGGTCAAGCAATGGGAAGGGGAAAAGAAAGAATGTAAAATAAAAAGAAGGGAAAAATCATGATGTGACAGTATAACAATAAGTACGAAAAGAAGACAGTGAACTGGAGGAAACATGTTGTTCTAGCAGTGGAATCACACGATAAGATAGACTAGCACGTTTATAGCGAAGAGATCGAAGAGAAGGAAAGGCAAGCTTAAGTGAGTGCCCTCGGAGGTTGGAAGAGTATCGACCAGGAAATTTGAAAAAGCAAGTGGGTTCAATAGGAGTAAGATTCCGTACTATTTTGAAGGTTGTGACTAGATCAGTAACTTGTCTACGTTGCTCGAGAGAGGGCAAGCCAAGGGATTCTAAGCGTTGATTATATGTTAAAGAACGAACAATTCTCTTAAAGATGGAACGAGTGAAACTTCTCTGAACTTTCTCAATCGAATTAACAAATGAGACAGCGGAGGAGTTCCATACCTCAGACAGTGAATCAAGTATGGGCAAAACATAAACTTTATATAAGCGTATCAAAATAGAAGGGTTGCGAGATCTGAATGACCGAAGAATATATGCGCATTTTGCGGAGGCTTTTCTAACTATGGATTGAATATGTTCACCAAAAGAGAGCTCACTATCATATGTAATACCGAGGTCCTTAAACGATGAAACTGTTGGGAGGGAAACGCCACGCAGAGAGAATGACGGCGAAATAGATTGACATAACGACAGTTTTATCCAGAGAAATAATTAGGCCCCACTGATTGGCCCATGAATCTATGGCGTTAAGTGCACATTGAAGGAGGGAAGGGTCATTATAAGTATAGAGCTTAGCATCATCCGCATAAATTGTGAAATGACAGCCTGGAGGGATACATTCAACAATGTCATTAATGTAGATCAAAAAGAGCAGAGGTCCTAGACAAGTTCCCTGATTGACGCCATTATTAGTAGAGTACGTGAGAGAAGTAGAGTCACTGATGATAACAGATATATCATTGAGGACCAGCCAAAAGGTACATACGAGCTGGCCTTGTTGTCGTAGCAAAGATCTTTCATGCAGGAATCGACCATGAAGCAATGAGTCTTTGCCCCCAGTATGTGAATAGAAAATTGCAAACCACACTTCCCTTCAAAAATCACTATGGTCAAGAATCCCAAAAAATCACGATTTTTCGTTGGCTCAGAGAATTATTGGCTTTTCTTAAATGCCCCACTCTAAATTGTCAGATGGTTTTTTTGCCCGTTTGCTTGTCATTTTTGCTAGTCCAAGTATTGTGACAGAACGAGTGCCCTTACCAGCATGGATAATGGTAAGCAGGCCATAAATACCTGTGAAGGCTTACATGCAAGGAAATGAAGATCTTGAACAGTTAATTATATGCGAGTAATTAAAGATGAGGGCTAATGCTTTGGAATACGTCTTATTCACAATCTGGCAAAGAAAGCGTCAATGACTGCCTCCTCCAACTATTTCTCCGTTCGCTTACTGCTGCTGACCACTCGTACAACTCCCGCATTAATCTATATTACTATTTCATGCCCTCTCTCTCTCTCTCTCTCTCTCTCTCTCTCTCTCGCTCGCGCTCTCTCTCTTTCTCTCTCTCTCACTTCCGTCCTTCCACCCTCCCTCACTATATCTATCTTTTTCTCCTGCTCTCTGCCTATATCTCTCCTCTCTCTCTTCGCTCTCTATCTTTCTGTACAGAATGACTTGAAGATTTCAGATGATGGCCGAGACTACTCTCCACGGTGATGCCGTTGCGCAAGCCTTCTCGCGAATCCTATCGGGTTTGTCGTTTGTTCTCTTTTTATTTCGTTCAGTCGCCAGAGACATATTAGGTCTCTTACATATTAGGTCCTTTGGAAAAAGTGGTGTACGCATAGTTCCTCCACTCTTCTCTCTCTTACACACACTCTCTCTCTCTTTCTCTCTCTCTCGCTCTCTCTCTCTTTCTCTCTCTCTCTCTCTCTCGCTCTTTCTCTCAAGTATATGTACTAATTGTAAAGAGTTAGATAGCTTCACGCCTTACTCGCTTCTCGTATTCGGAAACATCGCCTTGCTCAGCAACCACACGGGCTCCAAGGTGTTTGTCGACCTCGTCTCTGCTCGGTTTGTCTGTATAATCATTATTATTATTATTATTATCTTTACTTAGTTAAAACCTGCATTTATTTTGGAAAGAAAACACGAGTAATTCTTTTTATTTTTATTAATCGTTTTCCCAGGCTGATGCTGTTCAACTTCGCCAACTTGGACTACGCGGTGGACCCTCTGATCAACCACTACTTATGCGAGCGTGTTCTTGCAGGTCATCACTTAGTCTTGATTATATTTAAATACGAATTGATCTTCATAATTTATATAATTGAAAAACAATTTTTTTCACAAAAGGATTTATTAATTTAATTATTTATGATGTGACAAAATTAAGAGATATATGCATGTAGCTCGAGAAGGCTGTGAGATTCCAGTAAAAAGTTGAGAGGAGAGAGAGAGAGCGAGAGAGAGAGAGAGAGAGAGAGAGAGAGAGAGAGAGAGAGTTGAGCGGAAGCGACGGTGAGGGTGGGGAGGAGGCTCAGGTTCTTCGGAATGAGCCTTATTATGTGGTAAAACAACATATATTAGGTACGAAATGCTTCAATTAGGCTTGAGTTTCGACTCCCGCCTAATAAGGCTCATTCTGAAAAACCAGAGGGGAGGGTAGATGCAGCCAGCAGATCTGTTCTTGGCAGGATTCCAATGTGATATGATTAATGCATATTATCTATCTTTGTTTGGGTACTCTTTGTTGACTCAGTTTCTTTTTCATTATTTCTCTCTTTGCCTCTCTCTCTACATTTCTCTCTTTCTCATTCTCTCTTTTTCGTTCTTTTCTCTCCTTTTCTTTATCTTTCTCGGTCTCTTTTGGGTTAATTGGATGTATTATATCACTTCATTTAAAGGCAACGCTCGCGCGCTCGATCTCTCTGAAGAGGAGCTCGACACTTTTCGTAATTTTCATCAATCAGTATCTGTATGTACATTTTTTTCCTACGAAAGGCTCCGAGAAACGAAAAAAATTCATAGGATGAAATATTTATTTATTTATTTATTTATCGTACATGAAATTAATATTTCGATGTGACAGCACAAAATATAGGAAGGAATGTTTGCTTAAATCGAATGATCTAATATGTTGGGGAGGAAGGGGGGGGGATAGGGAATCGACGCACACGAGTCGTACCAAGCCGGGGGCGCCACTGCCCGGCCTCGTCTTTGCCAGAGACGGTACAAGCTGGGGGAGGAGCAGCAGGGGGCTTGACTCGCGGTTGTCGATGGGGTCTTAAGAATGAAGTAGGCCGGAAACCGGGCTTAAATACCACTAACTTCTACTGCATTAATTACTTTAGGCAAGGAATCGATAGACATCAGAACTTTACGGGCGGTATTAACAGAAGGTGCGGAGAGAAAAGAGAGTGGCAAACAAGGATACCATCTTGAAGTGCGAAAAGCAAATGAGTGCATTAGAAGATCTGACTTAGTAATTGGAATATGAAACGCAAACACTGATCTACGATTGTTGCATGGTTTAAACGAATAGAATAGCGATATAGGAGAAGATAAAATCATATGCAATAACTTATAAGCAGTAATGAGATCGATTTCGATTCGTCGACGATAAAGAGATACCAAATTGAATAATGCTAGACGGTCAACGTATGATGGAATATTCCTAAAATTGAGCTGGAACTTGTTACAACGAACATATAGTAATCTACTAAAAACTTTCTGAACATTCTCTAATGATCTAATTTGCATAATTCTAAAGGGAGACCATACCGGTGATGCGAATTCTAGTATTGGAAGAACGAAGCATTTATAAGCACGAATGTAATGCTGCGAGATATTCGACTTTAGAATTCTAAAGAGTGCATATACTAGTCGAAGGGCTTTAGAGCTTACAGATTTAATATGATCATTGAAGGATAACTTGTCATCTATCAAAACACCTAGATCTCGTACAGCTTCACTAGCGACAGAGAAAGCTAGAGAAGAGTCTTGAAGAGTTCGAGATAGAGAGAGCGAGGAAGGAGAGTGAGACAGAGTAGGAAACGTGCGAGATACGTAGTAAGGCAGACGGGGGTTATTTTTGCCTAAGTGCAAAACGACGCACTTTTTGTGTGCGACTTCCAACTGCATGTTTTGGCAGTAGTTTTGAATTGCAATTGCAGCATGTGAGAGTTGAAAATGGGCTTTCCCCTGGGTGGTTGAATCGAAAGGGGTGAAAAGCTTCATATCATCTGCAAAAAGAGAAATTTTAACCAGAGGAAGATGAGAAAGAACCAGAGGAAGATCAGATATGTACAGACTGAACAAAAGAGGAGAGAGCACGGATCCCTGCGGGACACCTGAAGAGGCTGGAAAGACAGACGAGAGAGAATCGTTCACTTTTACTCGAAATGTGCGAGAGACTAGAAAAGATTCAAACCAATTTAGCCAGTTTCCTCGAAAACCGAGATATTCCAGCTTTGTGAGAAGTTTAGGCACAGAGACTTTGTCAAATGCCTTGGCAAAATCATAATAAAGGACATCAACAGACCGGTTAGAACACACTTCTCTTTTCCAATACTGAGAACATTCGAGCAAGTTAGTCACTACTGATTTGCCTTGAACGAAGCCATGTTGGCATGCTGGTATCGATTGGAACCGATGACAGTGTGTTAAGATTTTTGCTATCAGACATCTTTCCATCACCTTGCATGCAGCTGGAGTAATAGTTATGGGTCTGAAATCTTGCGGAGAGGAAGGGGAGGTTACCTTATTAATTGGTAGCACAATGCCTTCGCGCCATTTAGAGGGGACCTGGCCGAGAGAGAGCGAGAAATTAAAGATATAACTTAGAGGTTCAGCCAATACTAGAGCACAGTTCTTAAGGATGATAGAAGGGAGAGCGTCAGAGGTGAGAGAGCAAGATGGCTTGAGTCGCTTAAGATGAAAAGCTACCTGTTGGGGCATTATAATAAAGTTTGGAAGAGAGTGAATGACACGAGACGATGGTGACAGAGAGGTGCCATTGTCATTTATGAAGACGCTAGAAAAATAAGATCCGAGTGCTTCGGCCTTTGCATTATCGGATGACAAAAGCTTGTAATTAACGTGGAATGAACCAATATGGGGACGCTTTTTTAGTCTGGTAGAAACATGCTGCAGAAGCTTGGCTGGGGAATTTAAGAATCGAGATTCAGAGTTCTTTAGAAATTTTAAAATGAGACGCTGCAACTTAATACATACACGTTCATATTCAATTCTTACCGGAAGACAGTTTAGCTTAGGAAAAAGACGGTTTTTATGCAAAAGGAGTGAACGTATGTAGGGAGGATACTTGTCCGCAGGGAGTCTTATTTTCTTAGGTGGAGTAATTTCGCGTGCAAGGGAAAGAAGAATTGCTGTGAAGCGTTCATATAGATCATCAACATCAATGAAGTCATTAAAACAAGAGCACCAGTCTATTGATCTAAGGGCAATGGAAAGCTGATCGAAGTTGCAGCGGCGGTAGTCAAGAGATGGAACATACAAAGGCAGGGGGGAGGAGAAAGAGAGAGAGAAGGAGACAGATGAGTGGTCGGAGCTGCTGAAAGGCGCGACGACTTCGCAGTCAATTGCTACTCCCAGGGTGCTGATAACAAGATCGAGAATGTTTGACCCGTGCGTTGGACTGGAGACAGATTGGATGAGTGAGAGGTCATTTACTAAGTCTACGAGCCTCCTATTTTGCCCCTTAGTTGAGGAGAGATCATTCCAGTTTAAAGGCATATTGAAGTCGCCGCAGAGAAGTGAGGGTTGGGGGACTGCTAGCAATTCTTGCAAGCTCTCAAAAAGTGAGTCATTGGATGCGGAACATGTATTTGGGGGGCGGTAGACAAGGACAAGACGGACGAGACCAAAGTCAACTTGAGAATGTAGATCAACTGCCAGGACGTCACATGATGATCGGTTAACAGAGACGGTTGAGACTGCTAGTGAGTTTCTGTACATAACAAGCACTCCACCTCCACGTTTACCTTTTCGGTCAGAACGCAATAAACAATAAGGAAGATTACTAACGATTTCGCTGTCCAAAATGTTTGAGTTTAGCCAAGTTTCAGTAACAAAAAGTAAATCGGGCTGAGTGATTGATAAATATGCATGTAAGTCAGAAAGCTTATTAACAAGGCTTCTTGCATTAAACATGACACAGAAGGGACGGGGGGAGGGGGAAACTGATATCTGGGGTGGACTGGTTCCTAGTTGACTCAGTTTCCCATGGCCGATGGAGAGGACGCCGCAGCCGAGGATGGGTCTGGGAGGGGAGTCGGGATGGAGAGGCGGCGTTTTCCAGAGATCTCGCTTCTCTTCCAGATCTCCTCGCGGTAGATCGTCCATACGCCTGGCTCAGTGCGATTGAGCCAGGTGGCGTGCTCGCGGTCTCTCTGGAAGCGGCGCCTCTCTTCCTCGGTCATCGACCTGCGGACGAAGACCTTGGACCACGTGGAGTGGCCACGAAGAGAGGGCGCCGCCTTCAGAGCTTGCATGAGGTGACCGCGAGTTGGAAGCAGGACCTTGAGCAGACGAGGGCGAGTGCCGCGCTGGCCCATGCGGAAAGTGGTCTGGGGGTGCGCTTCTACACCCAGGGCGTCCAGCAGGGAGCACACATTCGCTCTGTCCTCCGAGACGCGGGCAGAGGGAGTGCCAGAGGCGGACTCCGGGAGGCCAACCACAACGAGGGAGCGCTCCCGAAGATGGCGCTCGGCAGGGCACTCGGAGCCAGCGAAGGAGAGGGCAGGCCGGGGGAGAGGGACAGACATGGGAGCAGAGGACGAGGGAAGCAGGACAGCGAGCTTTTCAAGGGTGGTGGACATAAGATATGCATATGTAGCGGTGCTGCGCATCATGACGAATTCTTCTGCAGTCTTTTCCCACAGACACTCCGCAAAGTCAAGGCCTACTCTGGAGGAGGGTATGTTTTAACTAACAAAAAAACAACTACTTTTCATGCTGACATTTTATATTCATAATAGTACAGTATACTTTTTTCATACATATGTTCCTTTGTATTTTAGAAATTTGCATAATTTTAGCCATTTATAATTAAAGGAAGTATCCGTCGAATAATTCTGCAGTAATGCTGTAGAAGCAGTTTGAATGCGGGCCTATACATGCATTTGCCTGTCTCTAGAAATAGTAGTGCTGCTATGACGTACTGTAGCTAAATCTGAACCGGCAAGTTTAATTTAATGGAAAAAAAATCGCGCAAACTTTCGGGCTATATACTTTACGAAAAGATGAACGTATCCACGACAAAACAGAAATAATTATATCTCCACTCATTGATTGTGTGGCGGCAATCATCAGGGAACTGGCTTCGTTCGCCTCCACATCCTTCCACATCTTTCCGAACGCAGAATTGTTCTTATTTAAGATTTTATTTTAAAAGAGTTCATAAATCATTAGCATTGCAGAAATGTTGTACTTCCATAATATATTTGGTTTATAAAAATAATAAAATTGTTATTTCCATGTACAATTTTACAATTTTATATCCTCGTCTCTCCACATTCTATTCCCTGTCCCTCTGTGTGAAGGACTCATCTTCCCCTACGGGAGGACACAACAGATACAAAGAAAAATTTAATTAATTTTTTTCATAATATTAAACGTATGTAAATTGCAAAAGTGAGCGAACGTGAGAATCTAATGTAGAACTTGTCAACAATAGTTGAAGTCGTTGTTCTTATTTCGAAAGAGTTCGTGAAACCTTCTTCGAAACGTGGGAATAACCTTCCCAATGTTTCATTATAATAGATGAAATTTGTATTTTGAAAGTTATTTTGTGGAATAACTTTCAAAATACAAATTACTCCGCCAGACCACTTTCAAATTTTTTTCTCGCCCTATCCCATTTCCTTTCTTCAAAGGCATATCTCTTCCGTTATCAAGCCTCTCAACCTATTACGTATTACAATTTATATGAATTCATATCATTTCCGAGCTCGCCCTCTAGATTGGTCATTGAGGAAGCATAAATGTTTTCGTCAGTCTCTTAATACTTGCAGGAAATCCTTCGGAGTGTGCACCATGTCGAGCGTGACGGTCAACAACCAGTTTAATATAGATATAAATGAATTTGCCCACGAATCCTTCCTTCTCTTTCGTCGAAAGTTCATCTTATAAATTGATTTCACAAAAGTACTCAATTGTTGCCAGTTCCTACTCCATCGTTCCTACTCTATCGCGTTGCCAATTAATTCGGCAATGACTTCGTGTTACTATGCTTTCATAGAAATATCGAAATTTTCAGGCATGCACGGCAAAAGGCAGAACGCGTCCAGAGTCGTGCAGTCACTATAACACGCCGTCTTGCGTTTAGCGAGTCATCGTGAAGCCGACGGCTGTAAGCGCTCGTCCGGATATGGATGCGCTGGGATGTGCGAATGAACACGAAACCGGCTGCTTTGTCGACGCTGGGTTCCCAAACAACAAGAACCACGCTTTTTGTGCTACTGCAATGCAAGCAACCAAATGCAACGATGATGAGGCCATGGATAAGAGCGTGTCCACAGTGCTCAAGATGTACGAAAAGCTGCACACCACGACCACCACGACCCAGTTGCCGACCACCACCACGTCGTCCAGTCAGGTCTTCAGTGAAATGAGCAAATGGATGATCTCTGCACGGATAATTTTCCACTGGCTACTTTGCAAAATGCAAATTTTGCTAAATTTATAGCCTGTCTATAAGTCAAAATGCGTAATTAGCTAATTTTTTTAAAACCTTATTCAAATGAATTTTATTTCAGGGACAGTAACTTTAGGCGAGAAATAATTAGTCAAAAATTTATTTCATTTAAATCGAAAACCGAAAGCGTGAGAATATTTGTAATATGAAACACTACGAGAAACCAAGGGCATTATTTTTCATTAAATTCCCCGGAAGCGACCAGATTAATGAAGGGGTTCTGTTAAAGGAAATATTTAATAATTAATTGTTATTGCGCTTAAATTCTCTTCAGCAGAACGATCTGACTGGCCTTTATCTTTTCCTAGGACTCGGCGTTCTCCTCCAGGCTTTCCGTGGCTGGTGCGAATATGATATCATCAAACATTTAAACCAGTTTTTGTACTCTCGTTCTTTTGCCTGAATGCAATTCAAGAGATTTATCACATTTTCTTGAATTTAAAATGCAGATTCGTCTGCAAACGTTAAAAAAACGAATTTTTTATATTATCTAAACTAATGTACATAAATAAATAAATGTGTTTAACAAAAGTTTTAAACGGGTATTCAATAAATTCCTTAAATAATGTGATTCATACGAGAGCACCAAAAAGGAAAGGATCAGAGAGGGGGCGGAGAGATCAGTGAATGAGAAATGAAGAGGAAGAGCCAAAGAAGTCGATGAAAGGGACAGAGAAGGAGCGAGGAGGGCGGACGATCACAAATAGGTGACAAAGGGTGAGAGCAAAGGGGGTCTCATGAAGGGTCTCCTGAAAAGAGTGATCTCCTAAAGGGTTCGCTCAAAGTTCTCTGAACAAAGGTCCCGACAACATTCACAAACAATTCCAATCAATTCTCACGAGTTGGTCTCAATCCTGAACATCTTCTTCATCCAGATAATACCCAAAACTCTTGGAAGAGTTCCCAAGAACGAACACAAAATAATATGTGAGCCTTTCAAGGGAAGAGGGCAACAAGTTTATCACTTGTGCAAAGAAAGGACAACGACAATAAGACAAGGTGGACTATAACGGCGGAACAAGAAAGCTTTTCTCAAAGGAGAAAAGCAAAGGACGAACCGGCTAACTAGCCACAAAACAGTCGAAGTGAGAATGACATCCCAAAAATATCCAAAAGCAAACGAATATACCACACCCATGTAATTCCAGGCGAGAGAATGACTAATTTAAAATGCTACGGTAAAAAAGTTCCACGTGTCAAACTTATTAATAAGAGAAACAAATCTGTTTTTAAAACAAAATTTGTCAGTGTTCTTAAAAAAAAGAAATCACAAACAAACTTCTAGCTCAGAAGAGCATTTAGATGTTTGACTTGTCAAATTTTTCCAGGTATAATCATGTGTATTCTTCGGGCGATGAAGCCAAAGAAGGATGAAGAGAAGTCGTGACTCGAGAGAAACCGAGCTTCCTCCCAGTGTCCCTCTCTCGCTTCTGCCTTCACAGAATCCCTTCTCCGACGCCGTCTCCCTCTTCTTTCCACCTCCCCACATAATGGCTATCCAACTGGCTGTCAAACTTCGATGTTCCACTTTTCCACATTACAATTCATATGCTTTCCATTTTTTCTCTCTTACTCGTTCACTCTCTGTCTTTCTTTTTTTCTCTCTCTCTCTTGCTCTCGCTCTCTTTCTCCATCTCTCTTCATCTTTCTCTCTTCCTTCTCTCTCTTTCGCCCTATTTCTAATCTTTATCTCTCTCGCACTCCAATAAAAAATTACAACATAATTTCGCAGTGGAAACTATTTTCATTGTTTATCGTCTTGATTGTTGACAAAGGTGAATGCTTTTCTTCGTCATTAAATACAGCACAAAATACTGGGTGATTTTTTTCTTCTGTTGCGCGGGGCTCTGGGAAAATGTTGGGAGTAGTTTTCTCACAATCAGGTCTTCCTTTTTTAACTTACATTTATATTTGTGCCTACTTTACCTTAATCAGATACGGAATCCAGGACACAAAACTCTATCAGGAAAAAGAAGTCGGAATATGAGTATGTCTGCATAGTGGGTGGCAAACGAAAAAAAAAGATGAGGAAGAGAAAGATTGAGAAAGAGAGAAATAGTGAGAAAGATTTAGAGTGGAGAAAGAGATGTTGAAAGATAGAGATATAAAAAAAAGAGATGAAGAGACAGATGAAAGATGCATTTTGCAAATTAGCATGATAAGTAACCTGTTCTGAAATGAACAAAAAAGATAATTCGCCATTCGAGAGGGAGTAGAAAAATCAATCTGTAAAATGTTCTAAGAGGCTATTTCAACCAAATTAACAGCGTTTTCAAATTGTGTCTGCGTGAGGGGATAAATGTTTCATTATTGTATTTCAGTCGAAACTACTCCTAATTACTATTATTTCTTCTCATTCGGTAGCAGTTTCCAAATAAATCTGGGGTGAACTGGAAACCTAAAACGATTATACAACGTGTTCTGCGATTAATTTGTTCTGCATGGATAGCTGCCATAAATGATCGAGCAAATTGAAATTGGGTTTTTCAAATTTTACATTTATAAAACTCCTGTTTTCCCTTTTTTACATTGGATTAGAAGGATTTCATCTCCGGATCGGGTCTAGGGAAATTATAAAAAGTACTTCAAGTTTTTTTTTCCTCAAATTTTTGGTGACTTCTCAACTTTTATTTGACCCGGTCAAGAATAAAAGTAGAGGGAACATTTTTATCCGCGCAGTTGTGCAAAGAAAATATCCCTTCTAATCCTCCTGATTGTGAGTGCAGTGTCGATCGTCATTTCAGTCAAATTAAATGAGGACTTTTCCGAGTTTATGGCGAGCCAGCTGTGAGAAAAGATTTATTTCTTTTAAATCAAATGTAAATAACAAAATTTGTCAACTTTTTCGTGGGTGCTGATGGTAAGCCATTGGCGCAGAGGAGATGTTACCATAGTTCTCATGAATTGGAAGAAATTTATATCATCACAGGAATAATAGATAATTATTTGAACAATCTCTTGTATGCACAAGGTGATTCGAAGAAATGGGAATTTTTTGATGGCTCTACGAGCATTTTTATTTGACCAGTTGGGACAAGGGGACGGACGAATGGGTGGATGGGCGGGTCGGAGCATTGTGAAATGGGCGGGGCATTGAGGTGGGCGGGGCATTGAGAAATTGACGGGGCATCTCCCTAGCTCCGCCTCCTCCTAGCCGGCCACCGTAGTCGGCCACTTGCTCCTCTTCGTCCGGTTGTCCACGTCGTCCGGAGCCTCCTTCTTCGCCTTGAGTCCCTGGTCAGCGTCGCGGCTGAAAATGGCCTTGTTTTAAACACATCTTCTTACAGACACAGGTTAATGTGCAGAGATGAGATATAAAATTGGACGGGTAGGCGGGGCTTATGGCCGTAAGAAACATGCCTGATTGTGTCGTTGAGCATGATCATGTTCTTGTCAGAGCGCTTACGCTGCTGGACCGACACGGCGCTGCGGGCATACTCCATCAACAGTCGCAGCGGAAAGGCGATGTCCTCGAAGAGAATTTTTTCTGCTTCTCTTTTATTGTTTCCACTCATTACGCGATTGAATAGATTAAGCAGAGTTATCGACTGACTTCGATTAATCGATTGGCTATTAATTTGTCGATGAAGTCAACAAGTGGCCAAGTTGCTGCTAACCAGTGGCGTTTGGAAGGCGCCATGGCGCGACTCGGCGACGTCGACGTAGCTTCTCGATGACTTTCTAGGAATAAATGAATCAATAGTTCATGTTTTTCGAAATGAGCAATTGCTAACAGCTATCATCTATCTACAAATACTATCTATAAACTATAAATAATAATGAACATCTAAAAAAAAAAGAGCGAGAGGGCACCTCGGCGCCGGATTTCGGGAGGGCGATTCCAGTATGGAAGAGACGGTGCCCGAGCACGAGCGCCGTTGCGAGCTGAACAGCGCGTCCGCCGCCGAGGTGGTCCATGACGAGGATGCGATGGTTGTGTTGGCCGAGCTTTTCCATACGACCTTTAATCATGTCCTGAAGAGATACGGAAGTCATGGAGCTTCGGTACACTTTAAATTGGATACGGTAAAGCGTTGTAGTAACAGTATGTCATGACTGGTTACGGTATTGGTTTGGAGTTACGGTATGTCCATCAGGGCACGGTATAAGTGAGCTTAAAAGGCCATGAGGGTGTGGTAGTGGAAGGCACCGAAATGATCTTCGTATCACGCGGCATCTCTCGCTCGGGCCAATTCGTGACGTAGAAGTGTTCGACGATATTCGACTTCACCAGAGAGCCGTCCTTGAGCGAGTGCTTCTTGATGTGAAGCACGCGGCGCTCGACGTCACTCTATGGAAAAGCACGTGGACGGGTGGGCGGAGCTTAGAACGAAGTTAAGGTACTCAAAGTCAAACCTGAACCGGCTCCTCCCTGACATGCACGGAAATCAGGAACTTCTTGTCGCAGGACACCATGAACATGTTCTCGCGGTTGTACACGGGAATCGGGCGAAATGCCTTTGGTAACATTCCAAAAGCAGGTTTGTACTCTGTCTTCTGCACTTCTACCTTCTTTTCTGCATCATCATCCTTCTCGGTGGACTCTTCGCTGCTTTCACCCTCGGACCTTCAAAATTGAAAGTTTGTAGCCATCGTTCTTAAAAGTATTTGAAAACATTTTCCAAGATAGTTAATTAGACATAAAATATGTGATATAGGCAATAAGGAGCTCAACATTTTTAGAATAAAATGTAGAGCTTCTAAGTAGAAGATTATAATTTCGTATTTTTTTCTTAAATATGATTTGAAAGTAAACAATCGTACTCTTCACTCTTCGCTTTTTTCTCGCTGCGTCCAGCGGCAGCCCTCGTCTTCTGCTTGTTCTTCTTCGTCTTTGTCTTCGTCTTCGTCTTGCTGTCTTTCTTTGTATTCTTCACGCCCTTTTTCTTGAACAGTTGTTTCAGGAGCCTTTCGTAGTTCTTTTCGTCGGTGCAAGTTGGAATGCAGAGGGAATACTGGAAGAACACTATTTGTTTCAATACTTTTTGTTTCGTCGATATTGGATAGAAATACGTTTGGATGTGACGGAATCAATGAATGGAGTGGTTACGGTATGGAGTGACTACGGCTGCTGGTGAGAAGGTAAGGAATACGCGTCTTGAACAGATCACGTTATCCGAGGGTTACGGTATCTCACCTCATCGCGCAAGCCAATCCAGACGATGCTGTGGATGCCGTTATCAAGGATGTTCTCGTAGAAGACCGCGAGCTGCTTTTTAGTTGGGATCTAAGATTCGAGTCAGAATAAGTAAATGTGTTTGCGTAATCTTGTCAGTCATTAAAATATGAGTAAAAGAAAACCTGTCCGATTATGATGGCTTTGTTGCCGGCGATGAAGTTTGCATGAAGATGCGAAATGCCTGCGGGTGCCGGAAGCGCGGTCGCCGCCGTCTGCGGACATAAATTTCCACCCGGGAAATATAGGAGATCGAAACGCTGAGCGAGACGCTGCTCGACGCCGATGAGCTTGTCTGCTCCGAACTCGTCCGGCTCCACTCCTTCGTCGCGCTGCGGATTCGCGGGCTTGGGCGGCATGCCCAAGACTTCCTGAAATTAAGTGAGCCTTAGTCTCTTAGTCAACTTCTCAGAGTAAGCATCCAGAATCTCGCAGGTTTAGCAGTCTTAAACTAGTCTTCCTTCGAGACTCGTCAATAGACTTTCCAAGAGCACAAAATGCCCGCTTGCCTTCGCAATGTCACTCAGCAATTCCCGTATGTCGACCGCGCCAAGGCTTATGTTAATATCTGCAAGAATTGACTTTCTAATGAATGCTTTGATTTTGTAAATGATTAATTTAATTTCACATTTGTTTTAAGAGTTTGTTAGACAACTAGCCCTCTGCTGTATTAATTGGATTCTTCTGCACCAGCTCGGTTGTAGTCTCGGTCTGAATTAAGAAAAAAGTTTACATTTATGTTTTTACCTATTCATATTTTTGCGCAAAGCAAACAACCATTCCGCTTTCAGTATTTTCGGATGATGGTGGCTCCGGGTCCTCCTTCTTCTGGTCCGGCTTCTTGTACTTCTTCTGGTACACTCCCTTATCCACATTCACTCCCTTATCCACATTCACTCCCTTCCCCACGTCCACTCCCTTCTCCAAGCCCCCTCCCATGTCCACACCTCCCTCCTTCTCCTTCTCATTCTCCCTCTTCTTCTTCATCCAAAGAATGAAGACGACTGCCGCTAAACTAAAAATTGCTCTTCGGAATTCGACTCGATTAGTCCATGTCTCTCTAAATTTCACGTTATCTTGCATTCTATTCAGGCAAAAGAGCGCGAATACATACGTAAGTTTTTTTTATATGTAATTTAAATATCTGAAAGATGCAATCCTCGCACCAGCCGCCAAGACGCCGATGACGACAACGATGATGATGGTGATGCTCATGCCAGACATGGAGCTGTTGTCTTTCTGAAGAGAATTTAAATACAATAAATAATTATTATTTATATCAATTTCAATTAAGTAATCAAGTTTCTTCATTTTTAGTGCTAATTATATATCTTTAAATTCTTTTTTTTACCTAGTCAAATATCCCCGTATTTCCTCTGTCAGAAGCCGTTCTTTAATCTGTTGAATGCACCTTCGCAAGAAGTTTCTCAAAAACAGTGCCAATGGACACTTTTAGCAGAAAGGCGGCATATTATTTACTATATTCTAACCATCGTGGCTTCCTTTGCTGTCTTCGCTCCCGTTGTCTGGAATTTATTGATTAAATGTTAGTACCAGAATAACAAATTTACCTGTATAATTTAGCTAATTACGCATTTTGACTATTCTGAAAACAGGCTCCATATAAATTTTTACAAAATTTGCATTATGCACATTACAAAGCTGAAATTTATTTATGTTTTTTTGCATTCGAATTACTATATACACTTTCATTTTCATTCATAGTTTATCCTGTTTCATTTCGCTGTCGACCTGGCCAGGCGACTTGGTGGTGGTCGGCGACTGGGTAGTCGTGGGGTGCAGCTCTACGTACATCTCGCGCACTGTGGCCTCGCTGCGACCCAAGGCGTCATTATCATTGCACTTGGCTGTATTGCAGGGGCAGATAAATACGTTGTTGTCGTTGCCTGGGTACGCGTGGTCGACATCGCAGCCTAGCACCCCAGCTGGCACACATCCCAGTTCGTACTTGTCCAGATCAGCTGTGACAGCCGTTTCGTTCACGATCACTCGCCAGCCGCAAAACTGCTTTGTCATTGACTGGCACTTGCTCGGATCTAGCGTGTCCTGTTGATAGCACACCTGAAAATGTTGTTTATTTCTATAAGCATAATAAAAAATCATTACGAAATTAATTGGAATCATTCTTAGTTTCATTTCGCTAACGTTTGGCCATCGGAATGACTCTAAATTGGCTAACATTCAGCGACATGGTCGGTGGAATGCCGCTAAAAGACGATCTCTCAATAAATCTGCAAATAGAAAAGTCACTTTTGGAGAAACTATTTAATGGATAGCAAAAAGGGATATGAGTTTTAAATTCCTACTAGACGATAAGGGATCAGAAATAGACGTGGCAGTGGTGAAATAGATGATAATTCAACGAGTGGACCTATTGGGATTCGAAGAAGGTTAAAGGGGATCAGGCCTAATGCCTATGAACGAAAGAAAAAGGGGAGATAGTTACAGTAAAAATGAAGACGGCAAGAGTGGATGAGTCAAAGCGGTTGGGGGAGGGAAGGGGAAAACTAAGGCGACGAACTCCAGAGACGACCGAGGAAGGCGAAATTAGAACGAAGAGATGGCAATTCCCCTACGGATCGCTCTTTTATACGATTCTTCCGGCTGCACTTTCAACGAAATACACTTTGAAAGTACAAACTTCACTCATTATAATCACCATTCCAAACACTTAAAAGGGATTCTCAAACGTTTTAAAGAACTTTTCACGAATTATTTTGAAATACGAACCAGCACGTAATGTTGGAGAGTTCTACATTCGCTTCTCACGTTCGCACACTTTTGCAATTTTATGTAAATGACAAAATAATTAAATTTTATAATTAAATTATTCGTAGTTTCGGGCCAACTGTGTTGTAGAAAATTTACAAAAATCACATATATTAATTTGTTTATGCGTATATTGTTGCTAATAAGAAGCATGCATTATTTATAGTCGACTTCTGAATCACAATTTATTCGTTCATGTAAATTACGCTTTTAATTATGATTCAGAAGTCGAATAAATGTAATGCATGCTTCTTATTAGCAACAATATACGCATAAGCAGACTAATAGATGTGAATTTGTTTTTAATTTTCCGCAACACAATTAACCCGAAACTACGATTAATTTAATTATTAATTTTGCTATTTACATAAAATTGCAAAAGTGAGCGAACGTGAGAAGCGAATGTAGAACTCTCCAACACAACCACTAGCACGACCATCGCCATCATCATCGTCGTCGTTGTCGTCGGCGTCCTGCTCGCGGCTGGTGCGAGGATTGCATCATCTAACATTTACATTGTAAAAAAAACATATGTTTGAATTCGCGCTCTTTTCCCTGAATTAAATGTAAGAGGTCGTGAAATTTAGTGAGAAACAAGGAAATATGAAATAAAATTCAAATTTCTGTTGTTTTTGTTAATTATCAAAATTATGAATAATCTTACTAATAATAAAGCGCTTAGCGTGGCTTTGTAACAGTTTTCTTCTGGAACCTTCCATGCTCCCTCTGATTTAATTACCCGAGTGTGAGGCATCCAAACAGTCAAAAGCACTATTAACGTTGCGACTTTCATACCACAACGAATGTGGCACCTTCAGGGCTATTGAATTTCCCAGAACATTACGGAAGGGGCCATTGTCTGCCCCCGTCCTTTTTACATTCCAGAAGCTTAAAGAAGGGATGAAGTTCAGCCCCGGGACATCGAATTTTCCAGAACATTCAGGAACGGGCCAATGTCTGCCCTGGGTGTTAGGACATTCGAGAAGTTTCCAGAACGACCGAGTTAGGCCCCGGGATGTGGAATTTTCCAGATCATTCAGGAAGGGGCCATTGTCTGCCCTCCTTGGAACATTCCAGAAGGTTCCAGAAGGGACAAAGCTCGGTCTCGGGACATGGACTTTTCCAGCACATTCCGGAGAGGGCCAACGTCTGCCTCCAGTCCTTGGAACCTTCCAGAAGGTTCTAGAAGGGACAAAGTTCTGACCCGGAACATGGAATTTTCCAGAACATTTCGGTAGGGGCAATTGTCTGCCCCCGGTCCTTAGAACATTACAGAAGGTTCCTGAAGTGAGCAGCTCTACACCGGGACATGGAATTTTTCATAATATCGCTGAAAGGGCACACGTTTGCCCTAGGTTCTGGGAAAATTCGAGAAAGTTCCGGAAAGGACCGAGTTCGGTCCGCTGTGTATAATTTTCTAGAACATCCCGGAAAGGGCTAATGTCTGCCCTGGGTTCCGTGAACATTCGAGAAGGTTTACAGGCGAGGCCAACGTCTCCCCCCGGTCCTTGGAACGTTCCAAAAGGTTCCAGAAGGGGCAAAGTTCAGCCCCGGAACATGGAAGTTTCCAGAACAGTCTAACAGTCATTGGATTATTCCAGAAGATTCCAGAAAATACTATATTCTGCATCGGGACATGGAATTTTCCAGAATATTCACAAAGAAGGTTTACAGATTGCGAGGTCGAGCAACCATATGGTGAAGCGCGCGCGAATCGGCTGGTTAGTAAATAAAGTATGTAGATTCTTCTATTTTTAGCTTTTGTTATGCAATTAAGGGAATCAGGGGAGCTTGCAAAAATTTCTGGGTATTTTTAACCAAAAAAGTTGTTCTCCTTTTAACTTGATATTCGACGAATTCATAATGCGAGCCCTTGTATTCATAGAGAGATATGATTAAAACAAATATAAAATATATGAATTATAAACACTACAAAATGTTTTGACATATTGATGCGTATTTGTTTAAGAGACAAAATAATTAAGCTGGCTTCTTTTTGTTTCGAGAGCAGCACTAAAAATAAATGTGGAAGAATTTGGAAAAGAAAAAAATTAACATGAAGTGGCGACAAGATCAAAGCATTAAAATGGCGGCATGATGAAAGAAGTGAAAACGCAAGAAGATCAAATGATTTTTTTTTAATCGGCAATATCAAAATAAATTCATGCTAATCGGCGTAGAGAATGTCCGTGATTCGACTCTTTGCCTCGGCGACGTTAACCGATGGCCCGGGAACGCCGAAGCCGAACCTCTGCTTGACAGACGCGAGGGATTCCGGCTTCAGGAGACTCCGAACCTGATTAGACTTATTTTTTTCTGCATTTTAAAAATAAATTCACAACTTAATAAGTTAATCTTCAAAATTCGTTTAAAAAAAAGTGGCGCAAAGTTGCATTGAGAAAGAAAAATTTGCATCAAAACCTTGTTGAAGGACATCCACGTGAGGGAGGGCGCCGCGACACGAAACATCTCCATTCGAAAGCGAACAGGCTGGCTGGCCTTTAAAAGACTACTTATTTTAATTTACTGATCACTGTAAAAAATAAATCTTTTTTACATAAATTAAAATAATCATAAAAAGTATATTAAAAGTAAATGTATACGTTCATTAAGAAGAGAAGACGACCCGACAATGCGCAGTACGCAGCAGAAATTACAGTTGACGTATTCCTAAAACCATATGTGCCTTTAAGAGAGCCTCTCCGTAAGGGCCGAGGTGGCTCTGCCCCGGGGGAAAGTGTTGGATTTTGGTAACCAAAATTTTATGAGGAGTACCCACTTGCATTTTAAAAGAAATAATTGGGTCAAATTTGTTGTAAAAAATTTTTTCTTCCCAGTGCATGCAATAGTATGGCAAAATTTTGAGTGTTCATAACTTCCTTAAAACTTAATATTTTTCAGTTTAATTTTTTTGTTTTATTTGTCATTGGAAAGCACACAAAAAAGATGTATTATATGTTTTTTGAAAATTTCAGTTTTGACCAGTTTTAGGCATTTTTCTATTTCTGAAATTGGTTTTTTGGACATTTCAACTATTTTACGGCCCGCGCTGGGGCCAATTAATAGTTGATAAGAAAGAGGAGAAAAAACTACACAAAATATGTTCTTACGAAGAAAATCGAATGATACACATTTTGCGAAATTTTGACTTGAACCTGGTGCACTCGCGTTTTTGCTCGTTGGGATGAAACTGCATAATTATTTTCAAAGCATTTTTTTTTGTTATAATATTGATGTCGATATATTCGCCATTAAAGTCTCTACCAGAAAAGGTATCTATCACCGATATACGTATTACCTTGGGACTCAGAGAATGCAATTATATGTTTTTCGAAAAAAAAAATAATTCAATGATAACTAATGAAACCCTCATTTTTAGTCCACAGAGGTAGCCAGCCGGAGCAGTTCTCCATATCATAAGATAGAGCGAAGAATTCTGCATAACATATTCCCTTTTCGTGGAATTTGAAGGATATACATTTTCTTTTTTCTATCAATATAGAAGTCTTTCCACGTCACGCAAACGACCCATGATATCGAAAGCGCATTCAGCGATCCATAACTTTACCAATCTTAATATCAGAAAATCATAGGTTTATCATCTAAGAGCTCTCACAGAGATCTTCAAATGCTACATACATACTTTTATTGAAATATTTATATTTCTATGGAAAATTTCGTTCTGTACTTTTAGAAGGCTTAAAAAACTATTTTACGAACATTTCCGCATTTCAATACATACATCATAAGAAAGAACGTGAAATTTTCTACAAGGTGAACCATTTTCAATAAACTTTCAAGTCTATATTGTTCTGTTATAAGCCATAAGAATAGGTAAAGTATCGTCGCTATCCTTTAGCCCGAGAATTTCATTGTTTAGATTATTCGAATTAGAATATTCCAATAATTTTTTACGTTGAAGAATTGTGCAAAGGTAAGCTGATGCCCTATTCTTATGATATATAACAGAACAATATAGACTTGAAAGTTTATTGAAAGGGGTTCACCTTGTAGAAAATTTCACGTTCTTTCTTATGATGTATGTTTTGAAATGCGGAAATGTTTGTAAAATAGTTTTTTAAGCCTTCTAAAAGTACAGAACGAAATTTTCCATAGAAATATAAAATATTTCAATAAAAGTATGTATGTAGCATTTGAAGATCTCTGTGAGAGCTCTTAGATGATATACCTATGATTTTAAAGGAAGTCTCCGGCGAATGTTTGGACAAGCAATTCAAAATAGGCATTTGACCCATGAAGTGTCCCGCACGGAAGGGCCTCAAGCTGCCACCGGCTAAAATATGCCTAGTTCTCTACCCGTCACGTTTTCGTAAGGCTGTGATCATCTCATATCAGTGCTGCTGACCTTGCACTCTCTCCACAGAAATTTGTTATCAAAGAATTGTATAGGGGGCTGACCTGTTGAGAAAATTCCGGCCAATATCGGTTGCGTGCTCCGATATGCACGCTTTGAACAATATGATTCGGGTTTGTCCGGTTTTGTTATATACGGATCTTTTTTTCAAAATGGATGGATTTGGCGTTTTTGATGCGCTCGAGCGATAGAAAATAGGAGGGTGCTCAGATCTACAGTAGCCAATTCTCTACCTGTGATATTTAAAAAGAATATAACTCTGGAATGATAAGATGAAATACATTCAAACTTTCATTATCTAAGTTTTACGATGAGACGAACTGATCCATGCTTAAAAAATGATATGTTAATTATTCACCGGAGACCTCCTTTAAGATTGAGCAAAGTTATGGATCGCTGAATGTGCTTTCGATATCATGGGTCGTTTGCATGACGTGGAAAGACTTCTATATTGATAGAAAAAAATCTCTTATGATATGGAGAACTGCTCCGGCTGGCTACCTTTGTGGACTAAAAATGAGGGTTTCATTATTTATCATTGAATTATTTTTTTTTTTCGAAAAACATATAATTGCATTCTCTGAGTCCCAAGGTAATACGTATATCGCTGATAGATACCTTTTCTGGTAGAGAATTTAATGGCGAATATATCGACATCAATATTATCCCAAAAACAATGCTTTGAAAATAATTATGCAGTTTCATCCCAACGAGCAAAAACGCGAGTGCACCAGGTTCAAGTCAAAATTTCGCAAAATGTGTATCCTTCGATTTTCTTCGTAAGAACATATTTTGTGTAGTTTTTTCTCCTCTTTCTTATCAACTATTAATTGGCTCCAGCGCGGGCCGTAAAATAGTTGAAATGTCCAAAAAAACAATTTCGGAAATAGAAAAATGCCTAATGGTCAAAACTGAAATTTTCAAAAAACATATCATACATCTTTTTTGTGTGCTTTCCAATGACAAATAAAACAAAAAAAAAGAAAACTGAAAAATATTAAGTTTTAAGGAAGTTATGAACACTCAAAATTTTGCCATACTATTGCATGCACTGGGAAGAAAAAAAATTTTATAACAAATTTGACCCCATTATTTCTTTTAAAATGCAAGTGGGTACTCCTCATAAAATTTTGGTTACCAAAATCCAACACTTTCCCCCGGGGCAGGCGCCCATTGAGCGCTGCTCGATGCTTACAGAGAGGCCCTCTTAAAGGAGGGCGATCACCGAAAATTTTTTTTATCCAGGTTTGAATTGCCGCGTCTGCCCTGTGGGTTCTTTCTCTCTCATTCTCGCGTGCTGTTTCTCGTTGGTCTCACAAACCAGCCGCTCCGTCAAAATAGAACGGCAATTTGGCTGTCTCACATCATTTTTCAGTGAATACCCACTCCTGTTGAAGGAAGTATCCGACGAAAAAATAACTTCTTCTTTTATATTCCCATATGATCAAGTTAGGCCTAAAAGATCGATTAGAGGTGGTCCCGCTTTACGAAAGTCAGTATTTAGCCAGAAATTTGCATTTATTTCTTGGAATACGGTAGAAAACGTTTCTGTCGATGCACCCGGTGAATGCTCAAATCCAAGCAAGGAGTGCCAACGTATGGGAAGAAGAGGCAGTCTCTGCCCGTCTTGCCCACTTACCACCCCATTTTCACCAAGGGATGAGAGATACAGATGTTAGAGAAAAGCGAGGCAATGAAAGAAGTCGAGAGAGGTTAGACACACATATGTTTAAAATTTGAAATTTTGTAGCGGGCGCTAAAAAAAGGCTCATCCAGTTGGGAGTTTAGCACAGTTTGAATCGTAATTTTATCAGATACGGTTTTCTTTCGTCGGATACTTCCTTTAAGGAAGAATACTACAACTATATTTCAGAGGAATATGAGTCTTGTTTTTCAATATGTTACGCATTGCTTTAAAGCAGATCATAAGGGAAAAACTGCTGAGATTTTTGTGGACACTTGCAATCACAGGTTCTATATATGTATGTAGCTCAACCTGACCAAATAAGGCGAAAAAAGACCCCCTTTGTTCGCCTTACAATTAGAACTCCTTTAAAGGAAGTATCCGACGAAAGGTATCTAATAAAATTACGTTTCAAACTGTGCTAAGCTCCCAACTGGTTGAGCCTTTTTTGAGCGCCCGCTACAAAATTTTAAATTTGAAACGTATGTGTATCTTACCTCTCTCGACTTCTTTCATTGTCTCGCTTTTCTCTAACGTCTGTATCTCTCATCCCTTGGTGAAAATGGGGTGCTAAGTGGGCAAGACGGTCAGATACTGCCTCTTCTTCCCACCCGTTGGCATTCCTTGCTTGGATTTGAGCATACACCGGGTGCATCGACAGAGACGTTTTATACCGTATTCCAAAAAATAAATGTAAATTTCTGGCTAAATACTGATTTTCGTAAAGCGGGACCACCTCTAATCGATCTTTTAGGCTAGACTTTATCATATTGGAATATAAATGAAGAAGTTATTTTTTCGTTGGATACTTCCTTTAAGAATTACTTTTCGACTTCAACATTTGATGAACGGCTGACGGTAGCTGAAAGACGCGTTGCCATCTGTAGGATGCGAGGCAGAGTCGCCAGACGGACCTCATGTCGGCGTCTGCCGCGATTGCGGCACCGCCAATCACGAACAGCCACTTGTTGTCCGCCGCGACCACTGCAGAAGCCGCTTTGCGCCCCGCCGGAAAGCCGTGGACCTAGAACGAGGCGATATTTCTTTCTCCCATACTGACCAGGTGGTAATTTTCCTACCAGGTCCGGAAGTGTCTGCCAACGTTCGAATATCTCCCGGTTGATGTCGAAAACGTGTAGATTATCAAAGGGCATCTCAGAGTTCTTTAATATTGGATTAAATTATTTAAAAATAATTTTCTTCAAAACAATAAATATAAATGAACAGATAAGTAAATAATTTTCCATCTGACCACTTGACCATTCAACTGCTTGAGAGAGCCACCGCAGAAAACGATAATGTCCCGTATGCCAGCTGGCGTCTCCTGAAGATGGCAAATATGATAAATTTAGAACCTTATGGATAGATCACAATTTTCATACTTACAATTTCATCTTCTAAGTGCATGACTATTTGGGTTTCGGCCTGGGCGCTTTGTTATGATTAAGTTTGCATGGTTTACTTTATATTTGTAACCACGGTTTCCTAACATTTGCTCCGTGGACCCTCGGCAACCGACCGGCCCTATAAAAAAAAGTTTGCTTGGAAGACGTTGACCGTTACAAATACTTAGACAGGGCATCATTTTTAGGATTTTCGGACACTCTATTTTTATTGTTGGTACTAATTTAAATTAATTTACTTAAATTTGCGTATCGAATTTTCATAATGGACTTTTTGAATATCTAATAAAAGGAACGAAAGCTTTGTTACGTGTGCTTTCTGGGGATCAAAAGGCACCCTTTCTTGCGCCCTCGGCTCGAATGTAAATTTCTTCGGATGACACTATAGGCCCAGAAGCACTAGTCTTCGACAGCATTTACAATATTCATGCGGAGAGCGATATGACAGATATATCCCTTCTAACCCCTAAAAAAGAAGAAACAAGTTTCTTTCATTTTCTTCCTAAAAAGTTATTATTTCCAATTCACGAAATATATTTTTAAAAAAGGATCCAAAATTAATACTTACCGTGTCCAGTATCTTGACTGCCGCCAGTGCAGTTTTAGAGAGTGTAGAAAATAGACGCGGCAGAAAAAATTCAGATACTCTTAAAATCACATACACTTCCAGTAAAGAAAGAAGACAGAAAAAAGTATATTATACAGTACTATTATGAATATAAAGTGCTCGAATGATACTTCGTTTTTTTTTAAACTAAAACGTACTCTTCTCGAAAGGTTTCCTTGACTTTACAGAACGTTTGTCTGTTGAGGAAGAAGTAGAATTCGTCATAGCGCACAGCTTTAATTCTGATACGTTGAAGTATTTTTTAATGGCATTTTATATTTCACATCTTACAATTAACTATTCTTTTTTGGAGGGGGGAATACGCACAACATAATCTTTGTGATCATTTGAAAAAGGAATATTCTTGAACATACATATATTTTTTATGTCAATAATATTAAAACAAAAAAAGGAATTGTCGCGAACTGGTGGTCTCGGGAAGAGGGCGCAAAAGGCGTCTTGGTCCTCTTTAGGCGGAAGAACAACGGAGAAGGGAGCATTGTCTTCAAAAGGACATAAAATTTAATTATTGTTTTTTTTATTTAATAATGTTTACCACGTGTGTTACACAATTATATCCCACCGTATAAGTTGATTGATTTATTGAAAATACATCAACCAACCCAAACGAGACCGAGAAAGTAAAAGAAGAATCATTGAAATAGGAAAAAGGCAAAAAATAAAAGAGCGAAAGCGAGGGAAGGAGAGAAACTGAGAATATTACCCCAAAATAGATATGCAGAACTTATTCGAGAAAGGTAATGAAATATAAATAACGTACTTAGAAGACCGCGTGTAGCATTGTTGCATTCGTAGTGGTTTTTCAGATGGTCCACCCTGCCAAAGAAGTCCGAATTGCTAACCTTACCTTGCACCTTGAAGACCATCACCCTGGGAGAAATTATAAAAAGGTATACTGGAATAACTTTGTTATCTTTTATTCGAATATTTTCACGAATAGAAATTCCGTCCTTTTAGCTACTGCAAAAAACCGAAATACACTACCGTCGGCCAAAAAAAATATTCAAAAGAACACTTTAGAGAAATTATAAGTAGTACTAAGAATTCTCTATTGTGTTACTCATTCTGTTCCGCCTACATCTCTCTCGCTCTGATTTACTTTCATTCTCTTCCCTCAACATCCACAGCAAAAGGTGTTGGTTGCTGTTCCATGTCATGTAAGCACTGGGATATTACAGGGGTTTATTAGTTAAATACTGCACACGATTGGGACAAATTTTACAAGAAAATAACATGAAAGCGAGAACCGAAAGCATCTGGGATGCAAAGTACTTGTAACACAAGAAGATCAAAACAATACAAAAAAATATAGCGATAATTCTTCTTCTTCTTCTTCAACTTCAACGCTGTCGACTTCGTCTTCATCATGGAAGCTGTTGGGAAGGCTGAGGGCGTTCTCGCTCATCGTCAGCTCTCCGTAGTCCTCGTCGGCCGCAGCAGCCGCTATCTCCTCTGCTACCTTCTGCTCCTCTTGCTTCCATTGCAGGTTTGTGACCTCGCCGGGTTCCTCTCCCTCTTCGCCATCTCTCTCCCGTCTTCTACACCCTCAGCGGCAGCTGCAACTCGGCGTCCATGCCTGCTCCATAGCCACCACTAATTGTAGGTGGTTGCCAAGTCCCCTCTCTCTCTCTTTCCCCTCGCCCCCTTCAACGTCCTCAAGCCTGACTGTCAACAGGCGCGACAAGCTCAACCCCCTCGTCAAGTATCCCAACTTCCTGACTGCATTGTTTGTGTGGCCCCATTTATTTTAGATTGTTGCATCTCGTGTTTTTTTTTGTACATTGTTTGTAAATGATAAATGTGGCTAAAACAAAATTGGCATTGTTTTTATCGCATTCTGTCGTCTTGAATGAAAGAAAGAAGGATGGAGGGGGCAGCAGAGAAGGGTGCGTGAAAGGGAGAGATCATTGGAAAGTAGGAGGGTAGCAGAGAATGAAGGGGGGGGGGGGGTAGCGACCCCGCTGCCAGGCCGGGCGGGCCGCCAAAGTTCGTTCTCCTGATACTCGCCCGACGCACTTATCAGCGCATGCTACACGAACTCAGTGTAGTAACAGGAAAACGAACTTTGAAGTGCCGGGACGAGTTTTTCACTTCAAAGTGCGTTTTCCGAGTGCGGGCAAACCGAACTTCCTGCGCTGTGTGAACTGTAACGGAGCGAAGGAGGTTCGTGATGGCCTGCGCTACGGGGTCTTCGCGGCGAGCAGGCAGCTCTGCCATCTGGAAGCCCTCAATCAATCAATCAATCAATCAACGCTTTATTTCAACGGGTTAATGGATTCCGTGGAGCGCCATGAGTCTTTGCCATTCTTGGGGATTTGATGGAGATGATGGAGGAAGTTGGCACCAATCATGGAAGCCCTCACACCATTTTATTACTGGAGAGAGAGAGAGACTGAGAGAAAGAGAGGGAGAAAGAGAGAGAATAAAAGATGGAGAGAGAGAGGGTGAGAGAGAAACATAATCCAACGAAGTATTCATGATTCGAATTACAATAATATAGTGTCTGAGCTAAGATGAACGTTTACAGAAAAAAAGGTACGAGCTGGCCTCGTTGTCGAAGCAAAACTTTTCATTCTGGAATCGACAATGAAGCAATGGAGCATTGACCCGAGAATGCTAATAGAAAATTGCAAACGAGATCTCTCCTCAAACGTTACCATGGTCAAAAATCCCGAAAAATTACGATTTTTCTCTTGCTCACAATCAGAGAATTATTCACTTTTCTTAAATGACCCCGTTCTAAATTATCAGCTCTTTTTCCATTCCTGTTTTTTGCTTGTCATTTTTGCTAGTCCAAGTGCTGTGACTGAACGAGAGCCACCAGCATGGCTAAGAATGTCATATGTAAATACCTGTGATGCATCATGGTGTACAGGTAAGACAATGAAGTGCTCGGCGAACAATTAATTATGTGCGAGTAATTGAAGATGATGCCTAATGCTTTGGGATACGTCTTATTCACAAACTGTCAAAGAAAGCCTCAATGGCTGCCTTCTCCAATTGCTTCTTCTTCGCTTGCTGCTGCTGACCACTCGCACAACTCCCGTATTAAGCTATTTTCCCATTTCGCGTGCTCTTTCTCTCTCTCTCCCTCCCGTCCTACCTCTCTCCCTCACTATATCTATATTTTTTCTCTTGCTCTCTTCATATATCTCTCCTCTCTCTTCGCTCTCTCTCTCTCTCTCTCTCTCTCTTTCTTTATACAATGACTAGAAGATTTCAGATGATGGCCGAGCCTACTCTCCACGGTGACGCCGTAGCGCAAGCCTTCTCGGGCATCCTTTCGGGTTTGTCGTTCTCTTTGTCTTTCACTCTCTCGCAATAGAGGGAGGGCTCTCTTACATATTGGGGCCTTCGAAAAAAAATGATGTGCACATAGTCTCTCCCCGCGTACTCTTTCTCTCTCTCTCTCTTTCTCTCTCTCTCTCTCTCTCTGTTTCTCTCTTTTGCTCTCTCTCTCTCCCTCTTCTCTCTCTCCCTCCCCCTCACGACTGTGAGACTTGTGAGAAGGGATTGAGCATGCAGCCAGCAGATCCGTGGTAGGCAGGATCCCAATGTGATTTGATTTCTGCATTTTATTTATTTTTATTAGGGTATTCTTAGTTGGCTCAGTTTCTCTTTCTTTCTCTCTCTATTCTCTCTCTCTCTCTCTCGGTCTCTCTTTCTCTGTTATTATTTATCTCTTTCTTTCGTGTTCTCGATCTCTTTTTTGGCTAGTACGATGTAATATTTCACTTGATTTGAAGGTAATGCCCGCATGCTCGATGTTCCAAAAGAAGACATCCACTCTCTTCACGCTTTTCGTCGCCCGTTATCTGTACGACACCACCTTTTTTTGTTTAAAAATATCTCAGCGTAAAGAAAAAAATTCACAGGGCATAAACTGCCAAGCTGCGCATCATGACGAATTCTGCTTCTTTATCTGCGGCCGTAACCCACAGACGCTCCGCAAGACAAAGGCAAACCTTCGAGGAGGGTGTGCTTTTGCCAACAAAATGCTTTTCATAATACTACAGTATAATCTTTTTTCTTCTTCTATACTCTTTTTGTTTTGTAAATGTGCATCATTTTTGCCGTTCCAATTAAGAGTCACTGACTATGATCTACCTCACGCATTCTCTTCGATCTGTGGCACTTCATTGACAGCAGTCAAAATGGTACTATTTATGTTTGCCCTATTTATTGATTTATTTCGGGATTATATAAAATAAATGCTTTTGGAAAAAGATGGAAGAAAAACTATGCGTATACCTTGAAGGAGGTCTGACGCTAATAAATGGTGTCTTGTTTTTTTGCCTTATTCGGTCAGGTTGAGCTAGAAACTTCGATTGCAATAAAATTAGAATCTTCGATTGCAACAAATCACAAAAATCCACTTTGAATTAGCGAATATTTTATTTTCTCGCTATTTTTCAAAAAAAAAATTTGGAAAAACTACGGCGTGCCCGACGGGACCGTTGGAATACAGCAGAGAAAACTCGTGCATGGTGCGCACAACCAACATTGGCCGGCTTTTGCTTAACACGTCCGCTCATATGGCAGTTGACCAAAGCATAAGTTTCATTGGAGAGCCAAAATCGACGAGCTTGGATTTTGCTTAAAAGTTTTCTGATTGATGCTAATAGGTTCTTTCTGATGCGAGGAATCGATTCGAGAGGGTCCGGAAGTCGGAAAATGCCTTGTTAGTTTGCTATGAAGGCTTGAATTCTGGGGCTCGCCGCGCTTGGAGGCGAGTTGGATGTACGTTTGAGGTCACTGCGCTGCACTTTGTTGAGATATAGAAACAAACATTTGCACCATAATAGTCAAGATATTGCTCTAAACAACAAAAATAATAATAAAAAGTGAATATTCTCAAAATATAAGTGCTTTATAAATTTTGAGGGAGCATAGAGTATGCAATGTTCATTACTAGCACTATACTCCAAGGGTTGAATAGAGCAAGAAAAGAGCTTTCGAATGAACTAATGGATTGTGAAAACTTATTGTTGGAATTCTTTGATGTTTCCTGAACGACTCTCCCAGTGTGTCTTTACAAATCAGCATGTCCGCAGATTAAAAAGGTACTTTAAATAATTTTTTCGCACATTCAAACATAAGCAAGAAGAAATAGCGTGAAATTTGCTCTAAACCAATTATATGACTTACAACGAAACATCGAAGACTTGGAATTTTATTGAAAGAGGTCACCTTGTTGCAAATTTCACGCTCTTTCTTGGACGCGCGAAATATTCTAAAACGTACTGATCTGTAAAGACAACACACTGGGAAAATCGATCAGGAAACATCAAAGATTTCCTAAGTTTTCACAATGCAATAGTTCAATTGCAAATTGTCATATTTGCCATCTTCAGGAGACGCCAACTGGCACTCGGGACATTATCGTTTTCTGCGGCGGTGGCAACCCTATAGTTTTTTTATTATTTTATTTTAGGAATCGGAACTACGCCATTCCCGCAGCATACTGCAGATTGTCTGGTCGTCTTCTCATCTTAATGAGTGTAAATTACTATTTTGTTAATTCAGCAAAGAAAAGTTTTAAAGTATATTAATAATATTTTTAAGCACCGCGCTGAACAGGGTTGTCGCTTACGAATGGAAATGTTCCGTTTCGCAGTGTCCTCCTTGTCGTGGATGTCCTTCGGCAAGGTTTTAATGCCTTTTTTTTTACTTTCGTAATTCAAATTTACGCCACATTTTGCAAGAAAACTAATTTTATTAATTTAATTATACGTAAAATACGCCTAATCAGGTTCTGAGTCTCCTGAAGCCGGAGACCCTCGCGGCTGTCCATGCGAGGTTCGGCTTCGGCGTTCCCGGGCCATCGGTCAACGTCGCCGAGGCAACGAGTCGAGTCATGGACATTCTCTACGCGGATTAGCATGAATTCATTTCATCTTCCCGCCAATTTAATGATTTGATCTTGCCGCCGATTCTTATCATCTCTTGTTTCCTTTCCAAGTACTTCCACATTTGAACTCTTGTAAAAGTGCTTCATTGTACACTAAAGACTTACCAAGTGAGCTCCAGTACTTCCAATGCTATAATATGACTTCATGTCTTCCTATCTGAATATTTCTCTTTTGTTGTTTTGCTTCCGGCTGTCAAGCCCCTGTTTTCCATAGTTAAAGTTGTTCCTTTCTTTCTCTCTCACTCTCTATCAACTGACCTCTGTAACTTTGCAAGAAACCAATAAGAAAACTTGGTGTCTCTCCTGGAAAGAAATGATTTCATTTTGTGAGTTCCTTCATATTTTCCCACTCACTGATTGTGAGGCGGGCATCCGTCAGTCAACTGGCTACGTTCCCCTCCACATCCTGCTTATTGTTAATTGATTATCTACATCTTTAAAGATTGTGAAGACAATATGACATGGGAAAACAGTCTTGCACTTGTGCCCATGGCAGGTAGTATAACCTTAGACAAAACGAACCACTGATACATATGAACATATGTACATATGTATAATGCTGTTTCGATCGTAAATGTTTACTTTTCATGCCAAATGTCTACTTCGTTGACTGTGCCAGCTTCAACAACAACACTCTCCTCTCTCTCTCTTTTTCACTCTCACTCTGTCCTTCCCTATCTTTCTCTCCGTTTTCCCCTCTCTCTATTTTTCTCTCACTCTTTCCTCTCTCACTCTCTCTTTCTCTCTCTCTCTCTCTCTCTCTTGTTCCTTGAAACTGCCAACCTTTGCCCAGAATGACGAGAATAAGACAATAAAATATTCTCTGTTGTGCCGTTTTCATGGAGACAAATCGCAAAACCAATCTTGTCAACAGATTCATGAATCATCTTCATCATTTTACCAACGACGACGACATTGGAATGCCTATCGATGATGTAAAAAAAAGTTGTTTCTTCTGGTGAGTCATGCCCAAACCATCCATCAGTATAAAAGGTCTCATGGTGAGTTTTTCTGCCAGAACGAAGAGAAGGCAATGCTGCTTGCCCCCGTTCTTTTCGTGCTCTCTTCCGCCACTCTTCTCACTGTCGGCAGCCAGGAACAGCATGTGATGGTACGGAAGTTCTACTGTCGAGGTCCAAGTTCGTCGCCTTTCTTTTCCACTCATCCTCCGCAAGACCTCTATCACATTTTTTCTCGCCCTGTCCCCTTATTTTCTTTCGGAGAAATATCCCTTGTGTCACTCTCCCTCTACCAATTCCAAATTAAAATTTATAAAAATGGGACCTCCGAGCTCGCCCTCTAGAATGATCTGCAGCCATTGAGGAAGCATAACTGTTTTCGTCAGTCTCCGGTCATCGATCAGTTTGATATAGATATCAATAAATTTGCCCAGGAATCCTTCCTTCTCTTTTTTCGAAAGTTTATTTAAAAGAATGATTTCACGAAAGTACTCAATTGTTGCCAGTTCCTCCTCCACCGTTCTTACTCTATCGCATCGCCAATTAATTTTCTAATGAATTCGGGTTACGCAGGTTTTATAGAAATATCGAAATTTTCAGGAGTGAATGCAACAAGACATGATCGATCCAGTGGAGTGCTTCAATCGTACGCATTCTTGCGGTTGACAAGTGACCGTGAACCAGAAGGATGTAGGCGCTCGTCCAAAAATGGAGCAGCTGCCAACATGTATGCCGTATCACGCTTCCGGCTGCGTTGTTGATCCTAAGTTCCCAGCCAACAACGTCTTTCTCTGCTACTGCAACGAAGCACATTGCAACAGGAATGGGAATTTCGCCATTATTGAAAGCGAGACCATAGTGCGCAAGAAGTACGAAGAGTTGCACCCCACGACAACCACCACGTCTACCACAACCACCACGACCCAGTTGCCGACCACCACCACGTCGTCCAGTCAGGTCGTCAGTGAAATGAGTAAATGGATAATCTATAAACGAAGACGCAAAATGTACATAGTGTTTCGAATGCAAAAAAAAAATAAAACGGAAAAACTAAATTTATAGCATGCCTCCAGAATAATCAGAATGCGTAATTAGCTTTAAAAACACTTTATTCAAATGAATTTCAATTCAGTGATGGTATCGTTAGTCTTGAAATAATTAGTCAAAAGTTTATTTAGACAAATTCCTTTAATTCAGATTCTCACCCGAAATCGTGAGAATATTTGAAGTATGCCGCAATAAACATATTTCCTCAAACAGAACCCCTTCTTAATCTGTTCTCCGGAGGGGTACAGGTTATTGAAGGGGCTCTGTTTGAGGAAATATGTTTAGTAAAATAAGGTCTTTAATAATTAATAATTATTATGCGCATAAATTCTCTTCAGCACTACGATCTGACTGGACTTTTTCTCTTCCTGGGATTCGGCGTTCTCCTCCACTCGTCGACCTTTCCGTGGCTGGTGCGAAGATTATGATTAAAAAAACCAAATCACAAACATCTAGCTCCGAAGAGCAATCAGATGTTTGATGTGTCACATTTTTGCAGGTATAACATGTGATTCTTCGGGCGAAGTAGAAGAATGAAGAGAACACGTGAGTCGAGAGAAACCGAACTTCCTCTCATTGTCCCTCTCTCGCTTCTGCCTTCATAGAATCCCTTCTCCGACGCCGTCTCCCTCTTCTTTCCACTTCCCCTCATAAAATCCATCTAACTGGATCGAACCTCGAAGTTTCACTTTTCTACATTCCAGTTCATATGCTTTCCATCTTTCCCTCTTGCGCTCTCTCTCTCTGTCTCTCTTCCTCTCGCTCTCTTGCTCTCGCTTTCTTTCTACATCTCTAAAGCATCGTTGCCAAAACTTCGGTCACTACCAAACTCTTTAGATTTTTTTAACTTTTTCTAAGAAGAAGAATCACGAGTCAAACTAGTCTGCAGATTCATGCATCATTCTACCATCGATGATAAGAATGGTTTGCTTATCGATGATGTAAAAAAAGTTTTTTTTTCTTTTGGTGAGTCAAGCCAACACCTTCCATCAATTTAAAATGTCGCTCCCGCCAGCCAGAACGAAGAGAAGGCAATGCTGGTTTCCCTCGTTCTTCTCGTGCTCTCTTCCGCCACTCTTCTCACTGTCTGCAGCCAGGAACAGCATGTCGACCACCAGATGGTACGGACCGACGACGTCGGGAAGCCTCTTAATTCTACTATTGCCTTCCCAGGTCTCAGGAAGTTCGTCGCCATTCTTTCCCTCTTTTCATTTCTCCTCTCTTTCACACATCCTCGCTGGACCACTTTTACATTTTTCCCGCCCTATCCCATTTCCTTTTATTCGGAGGCATATTCCTTGTGTTATTAATGCACTATCTCTCTTCCTATTCCATATTATAATTTACATATATGTATACAATGGGACCTCCGGGCTCGCCCATCTGTAGTCATTGAGGAAGCATAACTGTTTTCGTCAGTCTCTTAAAGGAGGCATCTCCTAGGAATAATTACCCTAGGTTTTGTTACTACTTGGATAAGTTCATCGTGGCGTAAAACATATATCCAGAAATTTGCAAATTAGCATGAAAAGTTAATAACTTTGTAATTTCGCCTGTTTTGAAATGATCATAAAAGATAATTCGTCATTCGAGAGTGAGTAGAAAAATCATTCTGTTAAATGATCTAAAAGGGAATTTCAACCAAATTATCTGCGTTTTCAAACTGGTTCCTGATGGAGGGGGAGAGCAAACGATAATTTTTTATTATTGTATTTCAGTCGAAACTACTCCTAATTACGGTTATTTCATCTCATTCGGAAACAGTTTCGAAATATATCTGTTGTGAAATGGAAACCTGAAACAATTATACAACTACTTTTGCGATTATTACATCTAATAAATAATGTAACAGGTCAGGAGAGAGGGGGAGAGACAAATTTTTAAATGACATGATTGATTACTATCCGAAGGAAATTTATACGGGAAAAGTCGTCAAGCGGGCGAAGAGAAAAAGCGGGGAGAAGGGTAAAGTGGAAGAGCAAGGCGAGAGACGACCGAGTAAGGCGAAAGCAGTTGAACGAAATGATGGCTAACCCATTGCGGATCGCTTTTTTATACGATTTTTCACCTGAACTCTCCACGAAATTTATGTACTTTGAAAATTCCTCAAATTTTCGACTGCTGGTGAGAATGTGAGGAATACGCGTCTTGAACAGATCACGTTATCCGCGGGTTACGGTATTCTCACCTCATCGCGCAAGCCAATCCAGACGATGCTGTTGACGTCGTTCTCGAGGACGTTCTCGTAGAAGTTTTAATTGGGATTTATAAGAAATTAAGAAAGTCTTTGATTTGTTTCTCTTTCTCTTGCATTCTCTCCGTTATAAATCTCTTCGTGTAAACCTTGTTAACGCACATCTTCTTCTCCCCCCCATCTCTCTCGATAAAAAAAGGGTTTCAGAGAAAAAGACGAGCTCATTAAATCCACCGAATTACGATACCGCCACAACCTTATTTAAAATTCGCTAACATTATTGTTCGACTTGTGTTATCCAATAAAATAAGCGAAATTATGATGGTCCGCATGATGTATCGGGTTTTATTAGTTGTATGCAAATTATGCTTTTAATTATGATTCAGAAGTCAACTATAAATCTGCACGCTTCTTATTGGCGACAATATACGCATAAACAAATTAATTGATGTGTATTTTACAATTTTTCACAACAGAGTTAGCTCGAAACTACGATTAATTTAATTTTAAAGTTCAATGATTTGGCATTTACATACAATTGAAAAAGTGAGCGAACGTGAGAAGCGACTGTAGAACTCTCCAACATTCCGTGCTGTCATAGTTCGTATTTCAAAATAATTCGTGAAATGGTCGTTAATACGTGGGAGAAGCCCATTTACATACATGTTCGGAATGGTCATTATAATAGGTGAAGTTTGTACTTTCAAAGTGTATTTAGTTGAAAGTGCAGCCGGAAGATCGTATAAAAGAGCGATCCGTAGGGGAATTGCCATCTCTTCGTTCTACTTTCGCCTTCCTCGGTCGTCTCTGGAAGTTGGGGGCCTTTCTTTTCCCCTTCTCCCCGCTTTCACTTATCCTCCCTTGCCCGCCTTCATTTTTACTGTAACTATCTCCCCGTTTCCTTATTACAGAGTACTATTTAAAAATTTGTCAGGGTCTTCGCGGTAGGAGTTTTTCCCTCAATGTCTCCTTTAAGCCATAGTTGCGAAAACTTTTGTCACCACCCGGCTCTGTTGATATTTTAACTGTTGTTATGGTGAAGAATCACGCAATCACCAGATTCATGTACCAGCGAAGATAACATATGTGTGCTTATCGATAATGTAAAAAAAGTTGTTTCTTTTGGTGAGTTCAACGCCATCCATCATTATAAATGATCTCAGCTTTTCTGCCAGGAAAGAGAGAAAGCAATGCTGCTTGCCTCCGTTCTTCTTTTGCTCTCTTCCGCCACCCTTCTCACTGTCAGCAGCGAGGAACAGCATGTGATGGTACAGAAGCCTCGTCGTTCTACTGTCGCCGCCTTTCTTTTCCACTCATCCTAAGCAAGACCTCTATCACATTTTTCCCGCCCTGTCCCCTTTCCTTTCTTTCGGTAGAATATCCCTTGTGTCACTCTCCCTCTACCAATTCCAAATTAGAATTTATATGAATACAATGTGATCTCCGAGCTCGCCCTCTAGAATGATCTGCAGTCATTAAGGAGGCATAAATGTTTTCGTCAGTCTCCGGTCATCGATCAGTTTGATATAGATATCAATAAATTTGCCCAGGAATCCTTCCTTCTCTTTCGTAGAAAGTTTATTTAAAAGATTGATTTCGCGAAAGTACTCAATTGTTGCTAGTTCCTCCTCCATCGTTCTTATTCTATCGCATCGCCGATTAATTTCCTAGTGAATTCGGGTTACGATGGTTTTATAGAAATATCGAAATTTTCAGGAGTGCATGCTTCAAGGCTTGACGGATCCAGAGGAGTGCTTCAATCGTACGTATTCTTGCGGTTGGCAAGTGACCGTGAGCCAGAAGGATGTGAGCGCTCGCCCAAAAATGGCGCAGTTGGGATGTAAGCCGTATCACCCTCCCGGCTGCGTTGTTCGTCCTAACTTCCAAGCCAACAACGTCTTTATCTGCTACTGCAACGAAGCACGTTGCAACAGGGATGGGAATGTCGCCGTTATGGAAAGCGAGGCCATAGTGCGCAAGATGTACGAAAAGCTGCACGCCACGACTATCACCAAGTCGACCACGACCACCACGACCCAGTTGAGGACCACCACGACCGAGACGCCGACCACCACTACCACGTCGTCCAGTCAGGTCGTCAGTGAAATCAGTAAAAAATATTTGCAGGTATAATCTTCCTCTCATTGTCCCTCTCTCTCGTCTGCCTTCGTAGATTCTGTCTTCTTCATTCCACTTCCCCACATAAAATACATCTAAGTGGCTATCGAACCTCGACATTCCACTTTTCCACACTACAGTTCATATGCTTTCCATCTTTCTCTCTTATTCTCTCTCTCTATCTCTCTCTTTCTCTATCTGTCTTGCTCTCTTTCTGATCTTTCTCTCTCTCGCTCTCCTTCTCGCACTCCAATAAAAAGTTGCATCGCCAGTTCGCAATGGAAACTATTTTCATTGTTTATCGTCTTGATTGCTGACGAAGGTGAATGCTTTTCTTGGTCAATAAATACAGCACAAAACACTGGGTGATTTTTTTGCTTCTGTTGCGCGGGGCTCTGGGCAAATGTTGGGAGGAATTTTTCTCACAATCAGATCTTCTTTTTCAACTTACATTTATATCTGTGCCTAATCCACCTTGAATCTGGCACGGAATCAAGGACACAAAATTCTATCAGGAAAAGAAGTCGGAATATGTGTATGTTTGCATTGTGGGTTGCACACGCAAAAAAGGTGAAGAAGAGAAAGAATGAGAAAGATTTAGAGTGGATAAAGAGAAAGAGAGAGATAGAGATTGATAGAGAAAAAGAGAAGGAGAGACAGATGAAGATGCAAATTAGCAAGAAATGTTAAATTACTTTGTAATTTTGCCTGTTCTGAAATGAACATATTAGATAATTCGCCATTTGAGAGTGAGTAGAAAACTTAATCTGTAAAATGATCTAAAAGGGTACTTGAACCAAATTAACCGCGTTTTCAAACTAGTTCGTGAGGGAGATGAGAAAAAAAGTTTTTCATAATTATTATTTTGTTTTGAATGGATCGCTGGTATAAATGATCGTGCAAATTGAAAGATATTAAGTCGGCTTTCTAATTATACATAATTAAAATCCCTGATTTCCTTGTTTTCTGGGAGATCTTCCCACAAATGCGATAATAAAAATATAGTTTATTTAGCGGCCGGCTCTGGTCGAAAAAAACTAGGCAAAATTTTAAAAAGTACAACGAGTTCTATATTTTTGTGATTTCTCCACTTTTATTCGACCTGGTCCGGAATAAAAGTAGACGGAAAATTTTTGTTCAAGCAGTTGTGTAAAGAAAAGATCCCTTCTAATACTCCTGAATGCAGTGTAAAAACAAGGGCAATCGATTACTTTCTCGCTCGAATGTACTCATTGAGTATATATTTTCTCGAATATACAGTAGCGTGCAATAAAAGTGCATATTTTGTTTTTCTTTCATATCTTCTTCAAAGTAAATGAAAGTTATTATATTATTCTGGGATTTAGTCAGAATAATAATAGTAAATTATTGTTTTTATAGTTGCCAACTGTTTTATAAAAAAATTAATTTTTTTCTATTTTGTCCATATTTTTTCATTTACATAAACGTAAATTACAAAAAAGTGAGCTTTCCGTGGCTGGTGCGATGATTATATCATCTAATATTTAAACCACTTTTTGAACTCGTGCTCTTTACCCCGAATGCAATTCAAGGGAAGATTTCATGTTTTCTTGAATTTGACATACAGGATATGTACGTCTGCAAAAGTAAAAAAAATACGAAGTTTAATTCTGATTTCGGTTTTATTTTTTAAATTATCTGAACTAATTAACATAATAAAAATAACAATATATATGTTATGTAGATAGTAATATCTACATATTTATAATTGTATTTTATGGACTCTGTAAGTCCAGCTATAAATATTGTAATTTATTATTATAGCTACGTGACCTTTATTAGAGTCATGTAGCATTAACATACTCACGCTGTTTAATTATCATAATGGTAATATATTATCATAATAGTAATAAGTAAATTTCGTCATTTTAGAATGAGTATAAAAGCCCGTGATGAGGAGACAAAGCGTCAGTTCCTTCCTCTCCACTTCTGCCTTCTCGTGAGCCCTCGTTCGGTCGACCTTCCACTTCTCTCTCTCTTTCCCTCTCCTCTCTCAATAAACCCTTGTCCCGCTCTTCGCCTTGTCTTCACACATTCTATTCCCTGTCCCGACGGTGTGAAGGACACAACGTCCCCTACGTGAGGACACAACAATTGGCGATCAGGATCTCAAGAACTCGTGCGGCGATTCCCTACCTGCGGCGGATCGTTCGCGTGTGGCTATTTCTGTTTTTGGCCGGCTTCTTTCCATTTGCCCATCCAGTTAGAAGAGGCTTTGTGCCCACCCAGTTTAAAAGAGGCTGTGTGCCCACCCTGTTTAAAAGAGGCTGCGTGCCCAAGTTTTTTCAGGTTTCTGGTGTTCTGGAGTTTGGCGAAGGTAGCCAGCGTGCTGAAGACGTTGAAGTGAAAGCGAACGAGCTCGAAGACGATTGAAGAGAAGACTTGTGAGCTGTCAGTAGCTGAGCGGCAAGGGGTTGAACCCCGATCTTCAGTAGCTGAGCGGCAAGGGGTTGAACCCCGATCTTCAGTAGCTGAGCGGCAAGGGGTTGATTCCCGATCTTCATAAGCCGATCTTCAGAAGAAAAATGGAAGACGATGGCTGCGGTGGAAGCATTCCTGCAAGCTCTGAAGATGCAACAAGAACAAAGTGCTGCTGCCTTGGAAGCTCAACAAACGTTGATGAAGGAGATGCAGGAGCAGAATGCAAATTCAGCTGAACAACATGCGAAGACAGTCGAAATGCTGCTCGAGAGGCTGAATACGACCGAGAATGGAAGCGCGCCGAGGCAAAATGATGCAGAAAGGGCAGGGCCCTCCATCGATGCACTCGAAAGGACAATCCAAGTATTTGAATACGAGCCAGAGGACGGCTGCACTTTCAACTCTTGGTACAACAAGTACGAAGACCTCTTCGAGAAGGAAGCTGCTCACATCTCTGAAGTACAGAAGGTGCTCATGCTGAAGAGGAAGCTCAGCGTCAAGGTCGACGTGCAATATCGCAACTCCATCGCACCAAAGAAGGTGTCGGACTTCACTCTCGCAGAGACCGTAGAGCGGTTGACGAAATTGTTCGGAGATTATAATCAGATTTCGAGAAGAGACTGTACTTATTGAATCTCAAGATGAGCTCGGCAGGCATCAATGACTTCAGAGTACTCTCGTCGGAAGTGAACAAGGCGGTGGAAGCAGCGAAGATGGCTGAACTCTCCAATGACCAGTTGAAGACGATGTTCTTCATGGCAGCAATCGACATGCCAAGACACGCAGACACTCGATTCCATCTGTTATCAATGTTGAAGAGGAACGAGGAGATGTCGATGGACGAACTGGTTCAAGAATGCGATCGAATCGCAATGTTGAGGAACGAAAGCAGTGCGGTGCAGATGCAAGGGAAGAGTACGTCAGTGTACTTCATGTCGAAGCAGCCGAGTCACACCAAGCAGAAGGAGAAGAATGGCAACAGTAAGCCTTGTTTCCGCTGTGGTCGTGCGCACCCGCAAGAAAACTGCAAGTTCAAGGAGAGAAACTGTTATGCCTGTGGCAAAGTTGGCCATAGCAGCTCGGTTTGTCGGAGCAAAGAAACACAACGACACTTCGTGGAAGAAGAGAAGTAACGACGACGACAACGACGACTCGTCGTGGAACGAACGTGTGAAGGAAAGCACGAGGATGAACAACGTCGTAGTCAACTCGGTGCAGAACAATTCGTTCGATGTGAAAGTGTTGATTGAAGGAGACAAGGTCACCATGCAGGTAGACACCGGTGCAGACATCAACTGATCTCAAAGTCAACGTGGAAGAGCATTGGCAAGCCCAAGTGCAAGAAGACGGACTGCAAGCCAGTCAGCGCTTGTGGCCAGAAGCTAGCTCTCACTGGATGCTTTCATGCAGAGATCCAGTACGGACGCAGAAGTGCTCAGGGAACTGTCTACGTGACAGAATCGCCACTGATGCTGCTCGGCAAGGACTTCATCTCGAAGCTGAAGATGATTAAGCTGGAGAAATTCGAGAAGACTGAAAAGTCCATCGTTCGTGTCAACAGAATTCTCAGCACGCCGAGACATCACAAGGAAGTTGGCAAGAGCGAGATCCCTACCGTGGGACTTGACTACCCTGGTCACTGCGCGAAGTCGAAAGGAATGAGCCGGACGGAGCCTTTCCTTGGAAGTAAACTGAGGTCGAGGACTTCTTGGTCGAAGCCGGCAGCGTCATCGGAGAAGATCGATGAGCACACGAAGAAGCAAGTTGACTTACAACTCGGATCGAAGTCATTTGCAGTCGACGACAAGGTCAAATGCAAGACCAGCTTTCAACCAGACGGAAGGAGATGGCATGCTGGCGAGGTTGTGTGCAAGAAGGGCAGATTCGTCTTCTCGGTGAAACTGGAGAATGGTCGAATGATCACATCTCATGCGAATCAGCTTCAAGCAGTCAGCACATCTCCAAGACCTCAACGGACACGGCGTCCACCTTACCAGATGAAGTCGAACATCTCGCAGAAGAGTTATAAGTAACTCTCGACGCCCACTACCATTGTTTTTAAGATTGAAGGAACTTCAATCTTAGTGGGAAGGTGTTATGTAGATTGTAATATCTACATATTTATATTTGTATTTTATGGACTCTGTAAGTCCAGCTATAAATATTGTAATTTATTATTATAGCTACGTGACCTTTATTAGAGTCATGTAGCATTAACATACTCACGTTGTTTAATTATCATAATAGTAATATATTATCATAATAGTAATAAGTAAATTTCGTCATTTTAGAATGAGTATAAAAGCCCGTGATGAGGAGACAAAGCGTCAGTTCCTTTCTCTCCACTTCTGCCTTCTCGTGAGCCCTCGTTCGGTCGACCTTCCACGTCTCTCTCTCTTTCCCTCTCCTCTCTCAATAAACCCTTGTCCCGCTCTTCGCCTTGTCTTCACACATTCTATTCCCTGTCCCCTCTGGCGGAGGACACAACAATATACAAATATGTACTTAAAAAAAACTAAATCACAAACTTTTTGCTCCGAAGAACATTTCTATGTTTTACGTGTCAAATTTTTCAGGTATTCTCATGTGCATTTTTCGGGCGAAGAAGCCAAAGAAGGATGAAGAGAACTCGTGAGTCGAGAGAATCCGAGCTTCCTCTCATTGTCCCGCACTTGCTTCAGCCTTCGTAGAATCCCTTCTCTGACGCCCCTCTCTTCTTCTTTCCACTTCCCCACATAAAATCCATGTAACTGGACCGAACCTCGAAGTTTCACTTTTCAACATTACAGTTCATATGCTTTCCATCTTTCCCTCTTGCGCTCTCTCTCTCTCTCTCTCTCTGTCTCTCTTCCTCTCGCTCTCTTGCTCTCGCTCTCTTTCTCCATCTCGAAACCATAGTTGCCAAAACTTTAGTCACCACAGAACTCTTTTGATGTTTTTAACTGTTTCTAAGAAGAAGAATCGCGAGTCAAACTAGTCAGCAGATTCATGCATCATTCTACCATTGATGATAACAATAGTTTGCTTATCGTTGATATAAAAGAAGTTTTTTTTTTCTTTTGGTGAGTCAAGCCAACACCATCCATCAGTTTAAAATGTCGCTCTCGCCAGCCAGAACTAAGAGAAATCAATGCTGCTTGCTCGCGCTCTTCTCTTGCTCTCTTCGGCCACTCTTCTCGCTGTCAGCAGTCAGGAACAGCATGTCGACCACCAGATGGTTCGGAGTGACGACGTCTGGAAGCCTCTTCGTTCTACTTTCGCCGTCGTCGGACGTCTCAGGAAGTTCGTCTCCTTTCTTTTTCTCTTTTCCCTTCTCCTCGCTTTCTCACATCCCCGCTAGACCACTTTCACATTTTCCCCGCCCTTTCTCATTTCCTTTCTTTCGGAGCCATATCCCTTGTGTTATTAAGTCACTCTCCCTCTACCTATTCCAAATTAGAATTTCTATGAATACAATGGGACCTCCGGGCTCGCCCTCTAGAATGATATGCGGTCAGTTATGTAGAATAAATGTTTTTCTTTATCTCTTAAAGGAGGTTTCCGGGGCATAATTAACCTAGGATTTTTTCTATTTGGATAAGTTCATACAGAAAGGTTGAATGATTTTCTTTCATTACATACTGAGCAATAGTAAGGTGACAATTGGCGAGTAGAGAATTAGCTACGGTATGTCAGAGCCTCTTATTTCACATGCTCTCTGACCTTTATGAGCGCGCTCACTCAAACTGCTTCTCTAGCCATACTGTAAAATTATTCGCCGGATCCTTCCTCTAACAGTTACAGGAAATCCATCGAAGAGCGCGCCACGTCGAACGTTACGGTTAACAATTAATTTATTATAGATATAAATTTGTTGCCAGTTCCTATTCTATCGCATCGCCAATTAATTTCGTAATGACTTTGGGCTACAAAGAATTTATATACATAAATATCAAAATGTTCAGCACTGCTGGAAAAAAGGAGGCAAGATACAGCCGTGCAATGTGGACTGCAGGTGGCTTTCAGCTCTCGATTATTCAAGGTGTCGTAGATGCAGCCATCATCTTTAGTCGGAAAGCAGGAGTCCATGACCGGCTTTGGATTGCTGTCACTGCTTGTGACCGTGAAGTACGCGTACCACGACTGCATTCCGGACACGGTGCAAGTCTCTTTAGGACGCGTCCGATTCTTTGTTGTGATACATACCTGAAGCAAAGAAGAAGGAACGAGTTGTTACATCCAACCAAAAAACATAAGAACTATGAAACCACGGAATCTTGCGAATTTAACATTCGTTTCTTATGTTGACCCACTATGTAAAAAAAGTGAGCGAACGTGAGAAGCTACTGTTGAACTCGCAACATTCATTACCTGCTGTCATAGTTCTTATTCCAAAAAGTTCGTGAAATGTTTACGAAACGTGGGAAAAAGCCTTCTACGTATTCGGAACGGTCATTTTGTACTTGCATAATGTATTTGTTTTATAAAAATTATATTTAAAAAATGTATTTTGTTACAATTTACAATATTACAATTTTGCAATTTTACATAACGCAATTGTCTCGATACAACGATAAACTTAATGAATTTTTTTTCATAATTTTGGCATTTACTTAAAGGAACTGTCCATGGAGCTGTATTGTCACCAACAAAATAATGCCGTTTGAATTCGCGGGTCACATTGCGGGAGGTTTGGGAAAGCCCTTACAATACACCGACTAGAATACTAACCTTTCATGCTGCCTTTTGGCCGTTTTGGTTTACTTTTGAATGGCAATGCTGTTGATATTATGATTGTTCGCATATGTTTTTTTTAACGTTTAAGTAGTTATATATTCATAATCCAGTGAAATGCCAGGTAATATTTGGTTCTTGTGACGTATTTCAGCGCCAGAATTTAAAAAATAAATGAATGTTTGGCGAACAACACCTCCTCGTTTAATTTGTTCGGTATTTCTAGATTATTTGTCGGTTGCTCGTCAAATATAGCCCTTTATTACCAGGAAATTTATTGGTCGTGCACGGATGAACGGCCAACGCCCAGCAACAGGACTCACCATTGGCAGGATCGCCAGCTCACGTTTGCTTAGATCCGTTCTTGTCTAATTCGTTTTGTTTATTTTTCACTCTCTTTTCAACGTTCAGTTTTCGCTTGTGAGGAAATCTTTGAGGTTTGCTGTTGGAGTAGTTGCTCGTGCCAAGGATGGCCAGGACCGCGCGGCCCGATGCTGATTTTTACTACCTGGAGAGGGGCAAGCCAGACCGGGGCCTGGAGAGTGGCAGGTCAGGCCGGCCGGGGCCGGTTTTTTTTCACCCTTGGCTCGTGCACTTTGTTTTACGCATCCAGGTTTGAGAATGCCTTTCAATTTTTATTAGAGTAACGCTTTTCGAACTGCAGTAAGCAAGCCGTTGTATAAGAATAATGGGTGGACTACATTTGCGCGCAGACACTTGCGCACACAAACATTTGGGCCACTTGCGCGCGGACACTTGCGCACAGCCACTTGCGCACAAGGACACTTGCGCACATGGACACTTGCGCACAAGGACATTTGCGCGCAGGGACACTTGCGCACGGACACTTGCGCACCGGCATTTGCGCACAAGGAGACTTGCGCACGGACACTTGCGCACAGACACTTGCGCATAAGGACATTTGCGCACAAGTTTTTGTGACCTTTTGGGGGACCATTTTGGTAACTTTTTGGGAAACTTTTGGCAACTTTTGGGGATGCTTTTGGTAACTTCTGGTGACACTTTTAGTAACTTTTGGGGATGCTTTTGGTAAGTTTTGGGGACACTTTTGGTAGCTTTTGGAGCCTTTTGAACCATTCAAAGATGACTCTAAGGACATTTTTGACAACGTTTGGGGACCAGTTTGTAACCTTTTAGGGACCTCTTTGGGATTCTTTTGAATCCCTCGAACATTCCATGGAGACCGCTTTCAATTAGTACGGCAACTTCTTGTGTATGCCTGTTCCCTTAAAGTTAGCCTGATATGATTTTCTGGCTAGCATCATGCTTTGTTCTAATAATCCGTTTAATGTCGGTTCCGCATGGGGGATCGCCTGAATTATCCAAACTTTTAGTCAACCGCTGCAACTTACTAAAGTTTGTGGCATTCTGGGTATTTAGCTGAACAGTGGCCCGTTTTGTTCAGCTGCTGCTGCGACTGAACATTGTTTTTGTTATGCCCTTTTAATGAAGCTGTATCAACAAACGTTGTTGCATCTAACAATAAGAATTTGTCAATACGACTCTCTATCACTCTCTCTCTCTATCTCTGTCTCTGTAATTCTATATGTCTCAATCTCTCTCTCTATATATATATATCTCTCTCTCTCTATCTATCTATCCATGGAAAGAAACCAATAACAAGTAGGCAGGGATGTTGATATCAGTGTAAACATGAGGCTAAACCTCGTGTTAACCTGCTTAGCCTCATGTCAGTCCCTGATGTTTAGCCTTAAAAAAGGGACACTTTACTACGTCGGCAGAGGTGCTAACGGGCCCAAAAATTTTGGGCCTGCCAAACCCGTAGGGCCTATGGACTCGGCCAGCCCGGCACGATCCATTTCCGGGCCCTAGAATATTGGGCCCGGCCCGGGGCCCTGGAAAGTTGGGCCGGCCGGCCCTAGTAGCTCTTAGTGCCAAGGATGAAAATAGGAAAATGCATGCAAAGTGACCGCAAATTCAAACTTGCCTAAAGTATCCATGAGGAGTTACTAAAAGGAGACAAAAGGGCCCTCAAACGGTCTAAAAAAAAGGTCCTCTGTTGGGTCCACGTCTGGTCTCAAAAGGTGCCATAAGGGTCGCTAAACGATACCCAGAAGCTACCAAAAGAGTCCCCAAAGGTTACCAAAAGTATTCCCAAAAGTTTCCAAAAGTGTCCCTAAAAGTTGTAAAAAGAGTCCCCAAAGGTTGCTAAAAGTGTCACCAAAAGTTACTAAATGTGTCTCCAAAAGTTACAAAAAGCATCCCCAAAAGTTACCAAAAGCTTCCCCAAAAGTTACCAAAATGGTCCCTCGAAAGGTCAAAAACTTGTGCGCAAGTGTCCATGTGCGCAAGAGTCCTTGTGCGCAAGTGTCCGTGTGCGCAAGTGTCTGCGCGCAAGTGTCCCTGCGCGCAAGTGTCTATGTGCGCAAGTGTCCTTGAGCTCAAGTGTCCTTGTGCGCAAGTCTCTGTGCGCAAGAGTCCTTGGGCGCAAGTGTCTGCGCGCAAATGTAGTCCACCCAAGAATAATAGGGTGGAATACATTTGCGCGCAGACACTTGCGCGCAGACACTTGCGCCCAAGGACACTTGCGCACAAGGACACATGCGCACAAGGACACTTGCTCACAAGGACACTTGCGCACAAGGACACTTGCGCACAAGGACACTTGCGCATATGGACACTTGCGCCCACGGACACTTGCGCGCAGGGACACTTGCGCACAGACACTTGCGCGCACGGACACACCAAGTTTTCGTGACCTCTTGGGAGATCATTTTGTTAACTTTTGGGGATACTTTTGGTAACTTTTGGGAACACTTTTTGCAACCTTTGGGGACTCTTTTTATAACTTTTAGGGACACTTTTGGTAACTTTAGGAAATACTTTTGGTAACCTTTGGGGACTCTATTGGTAACTTCTGGGTATCCTTTTGAGACCAAGCAGGGACCCAACAGAGGACCTTTTTTGACCGTTTGAGGGCCCTTTTGTCTCCGTTTAGTAACCCCTCAGGGATTCTTTATACCAGTTTGAATTGAAAATGGTTTCCCCCGGGGTTACAATAGAAAAATAAGGTAACTTAATTTCACATAGCCGTATTTCTCCGTATAAGTATGCTCCAAAATAATATTATGTAATTAACCTAATTGTTCATGTATGCAAATATGTTTTAGTGCATAACCATCTCATAAAAGTAAATACATTAAAAGCCATTTGCTATCATAAGTTGTCTGTCACCTTGCTAATTAACGCAATTCCTAGGGGAGAAAATGTACAAATTCATGCAAGTTGGTGCAAATACTAAGTGAAAGCGGTCTCTATGGAATGTTCAAGGGATCCAAAAGAATCCCTAACAGGTCCCTAAATGGTACAAACTGGTCCCCAAACGTTGCCAAAAATGTCCTTACAAGGGAAGTCTTTCGGTGGGGTATGGCAAACCTCAACATACTATACACCATTCGAAAGCTCTCAACGAGCTGATAACGCAAAATAATGAGTTGGAAACACCGAGGCACAAGCGCACCCTTTGGTGAAAAATGACCAAAAAAAATTTGTTCTCCAAAAGTGATGGGAAATTAAGTAATCAGGTTTGTTACGGCCTACTATCAAGTATACATCAATTTTAGAGTAGACAAAGCTACCAAATATCGTGCAAATGTTAATTTTGAGGTATTTTTCTGCAATTTCGGCGAAATAGAATCCATTTTGCAGCTAGAAACATCAAAAACGTTATAAGCTCGTTGAGAGCTTTCGAATGGTGTATAGTATGTTGAGGTTTGCCATACCTCACCGAAAGACTTCCCTTGTTAGAGTCATCTCTGAATGGTTCTAAAAGGCTCCAAAGGTTACTAAAAGTGTCTTCAAAAATTACCAAAAGTGTCACCAAAAGTAACTAAAAGGGTCGCCAAAAGTTTCCAAAAAGCATCCCCAAAAGTTTCCAAAAGTTTCCCCAAAAGTTACCAAAATGGTCCCCCAAAAGGTCACAAAAACTTGTGCGCAAATCTCCTTGTGCGCAAGTGTCTGCGCGCAAGTGTCTGTGCGCAAGTGTCCCTCCGCGCAAGTGTCCGTGTGCGCAAGTGTCCATATGCGCAAGTGTCCTTGTGCGCAAGTGTCCTTGTGCGCAAGTGTCCTTGTGCGCAAGTGTCCTTGTGTGCAAGTGTCATAAGCGCAAGTGTCTGTGCGCAAGTGTCCCAAAACTATAGTGCGCGCAAGTGTCCCAAAACTATAGTGCGCGCAAATGTATTCCACCCGAATAATAATAGTCATTTGCTTATAGTTATACAATGTGAAGGGAGGACCACGATTTTTTCCAAGGTTTTCTTGAACTATTTTCTTTGTTTCCCCGGAGTCTAGAGCAAAGCTAGCCTAGATTATTTTGCATGCCGTTTGAAGCGAACTAGCAAAATTTCGCGATAATAACTAAATCAGCGAAAAATAGATGCAAAAGTAGCGTAATTGTTGTAACAGACGTGAAAACTGCATTCGAACTGATAAATAACCATTGGTTGTAATCTTTTATGAGCAAGTAGACAGGAAAAATTGTGCTCCTCCCAATCGAAACTTCTACGTTATAACTCTTCGCTTCGCCCTGTTCAAGTGGCCTATTTCTGTAGAGAGAGGTCCTCCCCACCTCTCTCTTGTTCTTCTTCCCTTCCCCTTCATCCCAAGTCCCTTCCCTGTCCCCATTGTAGTTTGTATTGTATATTTGTTTCCCCCTCGTGTATTTATAGTGTTCGCTTATTGTTACTGTATTTGATGCCACGTGTAATTGTTTGTGTGCCAGTTACGCCACTAGGTGGGATAGCCTTTGGGGAGTAGAGCAGTTATCCCTTTCTCCCCTCTCGCCCTTTTGACCCGGCAAGGAGGGTAGAGCCGGTTGGATAGTCAGTGCCTGGGCGGCCACGGTTGGGAAGCGGCAGCGGCGTCTGCGGGTAGTGTTGCGGCAGGGGCCGGTGCTCAGAGGTGAGCGTGGCGAGTGGCGACCGCGTGGTTAGCGGCAGGAGGGGACTCGTCTGTAGCGGCGAGAAGGACGTCAGGAGTGACGACAGAGACAAGGACATCGGCAGGATCGAGGATCAAGTGGAAGTGAGTTCTTGGGGGTTGTATTGACTTGCTCTGTGTTTATTTCTTGTTTTGCTTTCCTTTCCTTTCTATCTAAAGTAATAAACTTGTTACTTATTACTTTCCTCGCCTTCTTTACATTCTAAAGTGGGCTGTAAGGGTTGAGAAGGGACAGATCAGTCGTGGAGTGAGTCCGAGCGTGCCAGCTTGTCGAGAGCCAAGGGACCACCCTTGGCCACATTTCGAACACCACGTAGCTTTCATCCTCGTTTGATTCTGGACGATTCTTCTAATCTCGAATGCCGTATTTGTTGTTGTAGTTTTTGTAATGTCTTTTGAAATGGTTTCCCGGCGCCATAATATGTTGAATGAACATGTTTCCTGAACCTTGATGACTTCTGTTTGGCATGTCAGAAAGATGGAATGAGACGTGAACGTCCAGGAAAGCACATGAAGGGGTTTTGGAGAGTACACGGATTCATATGTGCACGATATTTATAAATCAACACTCGGATCAGCTTCGCTTGTTGCTAAAGCTCTTGTTCCTAAGCCGTGCAGAGCAGACAGGGCTTTTCTATTCGCACCCAAGTATAAGTGGCACCCAGAAGCGACAAATCGATTGAGAGCGGTCTTGGCAATGAGAGAGTGAGAGACAGACAGACATATAGAGCAAAATTGCTGACGTCATCTACTAAATCCTACAGTATGAACCGTAGATCAAAGGTATTTTCTCTGTATCAAAGAAATATATCAGAGACCTATCCCATTTCCGTTTCTTTCGGAGGATTTCATGCATATAATAAATCTCTCCCTCTTCCGAATACAAATGGACCTGCGAACTCGCCCCCTAGAATGATCTATAGTCGACGAAGCATGTAATGTTTCCTTCAATCTCTTAATACTTGCAGAACCCCCTTCGGAGAGCGCACCATGACCAGCGATACGGTCAGAGATCAGATTAATATAGTCTTCTCTTTCTTCTAAAGCTTATGAACAAAATCGGTTTAAACGAAAATAATTAAATGGTTGCTGGTAACAAATCGTTCCTTCTTCTTTGCTTCAGGTATGTATCACAACAAAGAATCGGACGCGTCCTAAAGAGACTTGCACCGTGTCCGAAATGCAGTCGTGGTACGCGTACTTCACGGTCACAAGCAGTGACAGCAATCCAAAGCCGGTCATGGACTCCTGCTTTCCGACTAAAGATGATGGCTGCATCTACGACACCTTGAATAATCGAGAGCTGAAAGCCACCTGCAGTTGTACCTTGAATGGCGCGGAACCATGCAACGATAGTGAATGGCTTTCGCGTATGATTATTGAAGTGAAGAAGATGTACGAAGAGCTGACGCGCACCACGACGGCCAAGTCACCGACCACCATGCCGCCGAGCAAGGTCGGCAGCGAAAAGAGTAAATGGTGATCAATGAATGAAAATGCAAAATGTAAATAGCGACTGGAATGCTCAAAGGGAGAATAAATTTCAGCTTTCTAATGAACAAAGTTCAAATTTTAAAACTTTTTAGCCTGCCTGCAGGATAACCAAAATTATTTTAGAAAATGTTAATGAATAATTAGTAAAAATAATAATTATTCAAAGGTTGCAAAATAAAGTATGTTGTCGTCCAGACAACTGGAGAGAGGTCAGCAAGGCTCCCTCCAATCACCGTTCTTTCCGTGGCTGGTGCAAAGATTTAATCGGTTTTATTTTTTAAATTATCTAAACTAATTAACATAATTAAAATAAACAATATAAACAAATGTGTACTTAAAAAACTAAATCACAAACTTCTTGCTCCGAAGAGCATTTCTATGTTTGACGTTCAAATATTTGCAGGTATTCTCATGTGCATTTTTCGGGCGAAGAAGCCAAAGAAGGATGAAGAGAACCCGTGAGTCGAGAGAAACCGAGCGTCCTCCCATTGTCCCGCTATCGCTTCTGCCTTCGTAGAATCCCATCTCCGACGCCCCCTCTTCTTCTTTCCACTTCCCCACATAAAGTCCATCACAAAATTTATGGAACTTCGAAGTCTTTTACACATTACAGTTCATTTACTTTCCATCTTTCTCTCCTTCTCTCTCTCTCTCTCTTCCTCCATCTCCCTCCATCTTTCTCTCTTCCTTCTCTCTTTTTTGCTCTGTTTCTAATCTTTATCTCTCTCGCACTCCAATAAAAAGTTGCATCGCCAGTTAGCAGTGGAAAATCTAACTATTTTTCGTTGACAAAGGTGAATCCATTTCTTCGTCAAAAACAGGGTGATTTTTTTTTCTTCTGCTGCGCGGGGCTCTGAGGAAATGTTTGGACTCACAATTTTTCTCTGTGCCTACTAAACCTTGAATCTGGCACGGAATTAACGACGCAAAATTCTGTCATGAAAGAGAAGTCGGAATATGAGTATGTTTACATACATTGTGAGTTGCACACGCAAAAAAAGGTAAAGAAGAGGAAGAATGAGAAAGATTTAGAGTGGATAAAGAGAATGAGAGAGATTAAGATAGATAGAGAAAAAGAGAAGGAGAGACAGATGAAGGTTCATTTTGCAAATCATCAAGAAATGTTAAATTAATTTGTAATTTTCTGAAATGAACATAAAAGATAATTGGCCCTTCGAGAGTGAGTAGAAAAATAAATCTGGAAAATGATCTAAAAGGCCATTTCAACCAAACATACAGCGTCATCTTGACCAAGATGGGACGAGGGGACGGACGAATGGATAGATAGACGGGGACATACATAGAGAAGTGGTCGGTACATTGAGAAATGGGCGGGGACTTGAGGTGGGCGGGGCATTGAGAAATGGGCGGGGCGTTTTCCTAGCTCCGCCTCCTCCTAGGCGGAGGCGGCCTCCGTAGTCGGCCACTTGCTCCTCTTCGTCCGGTTGTCGACGTCGTCCGGAGCCTCCTTCTTCGCCTTGAGTCCCTGGTCAGCGTCGCGGCTGAAAATGGCCTTGTTTTAAGCCTCTTCTTGCAGACATAGGTTAATGTGCAGAGACTAGCAATAAAGTTGGACGGGTAGGAGGGGCTTATGGCGGTAAGAAACATGCCTGATTGCGAAGTTGAGTATGTCCAAATTCTTGTCAGAGCGCTTGCGCTGCTGGACCGGCACGGTGCGGCGGGCGTACTCCATCAGCAGTCGCAGCGGATAGGCGATGTCCTCGAATCATATTTCATTAATTAATTCATTTTGTTGTTTCAACTCATTGCGTGATTGAATTGATTAAGTTGAGTTATCGATTGACTTCAATTTATCGATTTACTTATATCGATGTCGTCATCAAGTGGCCAAGTTGCTGCTAACCAGTGGCGTTTGGAAGGCGCCATGGCGCGACTCGGCGAGCTTCTCGATGACTTTCTAGGAATAAATTGATCAATAATTGTTCGAAAAGATCAATAGCTAAAAATGTCATCAGTCTACATATACTTAATAGAATCAATAAATAATAATGAGTATCTACAAAAAAGAAGCGATGCAAGCACCTCGGCGCCGGATTTTTGGAGGGCGATATCGGTGTGGAAGAGACGGTGCCCGAGCGCGAGTGCAGTTGCGAGCTGAACAGCGCGTCCGCCGCCGAAAAGGTCAATGACGAGGATGCGATGTTTGCGCTGGCCAAGCTTTTCCATACGGCCTTCAATCATGTCCTGAAGAGATACGGAATAATCATGGAGCCACGGTACACTTTAAATGTATACAGTATAGCTTTGGAGCTACGGCATGTTTTGAAGGGCGATGGTATAGGCTTCTAGTTAAGGTATATGTCGTTATGGGTTGCGGTATAGGCTTAGCTACGGCATGTCCAGAAGAGTTACGGTATAAGTTTCTAGTTACAGTATGTCCAGCAGGGTTACGGTATAGGAGAGCTTAGAAAGGTCTTGTGGGTGTGGGAGTGGCATGTACCGAAATGATGTTCGTATCATGCAGCATCTCTCGCTCTGGCCAATTCGTGATGTAGAAGTGCTCGACGATAGTCGACTTCACCAGAGAGCAGTCCTTGAGTGAGTACTTCTTGATGTGAAGCACGCGGCGCTCGACGTCACTCTGTGGAAAAGGGCGTGGACGGGTGGGCGGAACTTAGAACGAAGTTAGAGTACTTAAAGTCAAACCTGAACCGGCTCCTCCCTGACTTGCACGGTAATCAAGAACTTCCTGTCGCAGGACACCATGAACATGTACTCGTTGTTGTCGGCTGGCTTCGGGCGCAACGCCTTTGGGAACTTTCCAAAAGTTGGTTTGCACTCTGTCTTCTGCAGTTCTGCCTTCTTTTCTGCATCTTCCTCCTTCTCAGTCGACTTTTCGCTGCTATCACCTTCGGACCTTCAAAATTAAAAGGTTGTAGCCATCATTCTAAAAAGTATTGGAAAAAATATTTTTCCAAAGAAGTTAGTTAGACATAAAATATGGGATATAAGCTTTTAGAAGCTCTACATTTTTAGTATAAAATGTAGAGCTTCTAAGTAGAATATTATAATTTCGTATTTTTTCTTCCAAATTATTTGAAAGAAACAATCGTACTCTTTACTCTTCGCAATTTTCTCGCTGCCTCCAGCGGCCTCCCTCGTCTTCTGCTTGTTCTTCTTCGTCTTCGTCTTCGTCTTCGTCTTGCTGTCCTTCTTTGTGTTCTTCACGCCATTTTTCTTGAACTTTTTTTTCAGGAGCCTTTCGTAGTTCTTTTCGTCGGTGCAAATTGGGATGAAGAGGGGATACTGGAAGAACACTATTTGTTTCAATACTTTTTGTCTCGTCGATATTTAATAGAAATATGTTTGGATGTGAATGGAGTGATTACGGTATGGAGTGACTACGGCTGCTGGTGAGAGGGAAAGGAAATCGCTTCTTGAACAGATCACGTTATCCGCGGGTTACGGTTTTCGCACCTCATCGCGCAAGCCAATCCAGACGATGCTGTGGATGCCGTTCTCGAGGACGTTCTCGTAGAAGACGGCGAGCTGCCTCTTAGTTGGGATCTGCGAAGATTGGGGCCAGAATAAATATGAATGTAAATGAATTTTCAAATTCTTAACTACTTGCCAATCGACTAATATATATATATATACATAAACCTGTCCAATGATGAAGGCTTCGTTGCCGGCGATGAAGTTTGCATGAATACGCGGCAGACGCGCGGGAGCTGGAATCGCCGTCGCCGCCGTCTGCGGAAACGAACCGCTGTAATATGATGAATTTTAAAATAAATTTTCAAATATATTTAAATTTCCCGCCAAAAAATATTATCGATCAAACCGCTGCACGAGACGCTGCTCGACGCCGACGAGCTTGTCTGCATGGAACGCGACCGGCTCCGCTCTTTCGTCGGCCGTCGGATTCACCGGCTTGGGCGGGCATGTCCAAGACTTTCTGAAATTAAGTGAGCCTTAAGTCTCTAAAGTTATCTTCTTAAGGTGAGCATCTGGCAGGTTTAGCAGCCTTAAACTGGTCTTCCTTAGAGACTCGTCTATGGACCTTCCAATTGCAAGAAAAAAAACCCCCCCGCTTTCCTTCGCAATGCCATTCAGCAATTCCGGTATGTCGATCGCGCCAAGGCACCCGTGAACATCTGCAAGAATTGAATTTCGAATGATTCCTTTGATTTTGTTAATCATTAATTTAATTTCACATTTTTTTTTTTAGAGTTTGTTAGACAACTTGCCCTCCGCTCTATTATGTGGCTTCTTCTGCTCCAGCCCGACTGTAGGTCTCGGTCTGAATTAAGGGAAAAAATTTACATTTATCTTTTTACTATTCATAATTTTGCTCAAAGCAAGCAAAGAACCATTCCGCCTTCAGTATTTTCGGATGCTGGTGGCTCCTGTCCATCCTTCGCCTGGTCCGGCTTCTTCTCCACGGCCACTCCATTCTTCTCCACTTCCACTCCCTTCTTCTCCACGTTGACTCCATTCTCCACGGCCACTCCATTCTTCTCCACTTCCACTCCATTCTTCTCCACGTTCACTCCAGTCTCCAAGCCCACTCCCATGTCCACGTCTCCCTCCTTCTCATTCTCCCTCTTCATCTTCTTCTTCCAAAGAATGAAGCAGACTGCCGCTAAAATTAGGATTGCTGTTCGGAATGCAACTCCAGAGAAATTTGTTGTTTTCTTTTTGTTCTTAAAGAACATATTTATTTAAAATGTATTATTCATAGTTTTCATGAATAAAAATTAAAACGAGAAATTTGAATTTATGTTGTTTCATATTTCCCAGATTTCTGCTTCCGTGCCTCTATAAATTTTACGTGCATTCAATTCAGGCAAAAGAGCGCGAATTCAAACGCAAGTTTTTTTTATAATTTAAATATTTGGATGATGCAATCCACGCACCAGCCGCGAACAGAACGCCGACGACAACGAAGACGATGATGGCGATCGTCGTGCCAGACATGGAGCTGTCGCCTCCCTGAAGAGATTTTTCAAAAACGTAAATTTCTGAAACTTTTTTATGCTAATTATATATATACATATATATTTTTAACTGAATACTGTATTGCATAATTCGTCTGCAATAGCGCCATCATTAATCTATTCGCTGCCGATTTCCACGGGGCTCTTTTTGTAGTAGTGCGGTCATATTAGTTATCTTCTCACATTTTCGTCGTCTTCCATCGTGGCATCCTTCGATGACTTCGCTGTCGTTTTCTGGAATTTACCGCCTTTGACTAATTATTTATATAAAATTTTTAACTTGTTAGTGATTGTAATAGAATTACTAATTTACTTGAATAATTCAGCTAATTATTTGCATTAGCCAGCTGAAATTTATTTGTGTTTTTTTTGCATACGAATCACTATTTCATCCTGAAAAGGATTGCCCTGTTTCGCAGTGGAATTTGCGTAGTTGATTCGTATGCTCATTTCGCTGCGAACCTGAATCGACCGTCTGGTGGTCGACAACTCGGTAGTCGTAGTGCTCATGAGATTATCGTACATCTCGCGAACTTTGGCCTTGCTGTCGGCAGCATCCCTGTTACACCTTGCTTCGTTGCAGAAGCAGCGAAAGACGTTTTTGGCCGAGATCTGTTGGTAGCAGCCGGGCTCTTTAGTCGGCATACATCCCAGCTGTTCCAACTCGGGATCAGCGCTTGCATCCGTCTGGTTCACGATCACCTCCAAACCACAGGACTGCTTTTCAAGGAACTCGCACGCCTCTGGATCCCCCTTGCCTCTTTGCTCGCATTTCTGAAAACTTGGATATGTCAATTAATTGAAATTTTGTACATAATACATTTCATTTTGACAAATGTTCGGTCACTGGAATGACTCTAAATTGGCTAACATTCTTCGTCATGGTCCGTGGAATGCCGTTAAAAGATGATCTCTCAACAAACCTGCAAATAGAAAAAAATTAAATTTGAAGAAACAAATGGATGTATAGGGAAAAGGATGAATGATTTTTTTCAAATTTACTAATACTATACGAATTGGAAAAGGATCAGAATAAGAAGCGCAGTAGTGAAATTTATGTGGATCTATGGGATTCAAAGCAGCGCTAATGGGGATTAGGGCTCACGCCTACGAAAGAAAGATACACTGTGAGATATGTAGGTTTAGTAAAGATCAAGGCGAGCAAGGGAGGATAGCAGGGAAAAGAAAGGCGACGAACTTCCAGAGACGACCGAAGAAGGCGAAAGTAAAACGAAGAGATGACAATTTTATACGATTCTTCCGGCCGCACTTTCGACGAAATACACTTTGAAAGTACACACTTCGCCTATTATAATGACCATTTCGAACACGTAAAAGGGCTTCTCCCACGTTTTAAAGAACATTTCACGAATTATTTTGAAACACGAACTATGACAACACGTAATGTTTGTGAGTTCTACTGTCGCTTTTCTCATTAGCTCACTTTTGAAATTTGTTTTATGCAAAAACCTAAATTATGAAATTGAAAAAAAAAGAAAAAAATTTCACCACTGCGCTTCTTATTCTGATCCTTTTCCAATTCGAATAGTATTAGTAAATTTGAAAAAAATCATTCATCCTTTTCCCTATACATCCATTTGTTTCTTCAAATTTAATTTTTTTCTATTTGCAGGTTTGTTGAGAGATCATCTTTTAACGGCATTCCACGGACCATGACGAAGAATGTTAGCCAATTTAGAGTCATTCCAGTGACCGAACATTTGTCAAAATGAAATGTATTATGTACAAAATTTCAATTAATTGACATATCCAAGTTTTCAGAAATGCGAGCTAAGAGGCAAGGGGGATCCAGAGGCGTGAAAAGCAGTCCTGTGGTTTGGAGGTGATCGTGAACCAGACGGATGCAAGCGCTGATCCCGAGTTTTAACAGCTGGGATGTATGCCGACTAAAGAGCCCGGCTGCTACCAACAGATCCCGGCCAAAAACGTCTTTCGCTGCTTCTGCAACGAAGCAAGGTGTAACAGGAATGTTGCCGACAGCAAGGCCAAAGTTCGCGAGATGTACGATAATCTCATGAGCACTACGACTACCGAGTTGTCGACCACCAGACGGTCGATTCAGGTCCGCAGCGAAATGAGCATACGAATCAACTACGCAAATTCCACTGCGAAACAGGGCAATCCTTTTCAGGATGAAATAGTGATTCGTATGCAAAAAAAACACAAATAAATTTCAGCTGGCTAATGCAAATAATTAGCTGAATTATTCAAGTAAATTAGTAATTCTATTACAATCATTAACAAGTTAAAAATTTTATATAAATAATTAGTCAAAGGCGGTAAATTCCAGAAAACGACAGCGAAGTCATCGAAGGATGCCACGATGGAAGACGACGAAAATGTGAGAAGATAACTAATATGCCCGCACTACTACAAAAAGAGCCCCGTGGAAATCGGCAACGAATAGATTAATGATGGCGCTATTGCAGACGAATTATGCAATACAGTATTCAGTTAAAAATATATATGTATATATATAATTAGCATAAAAAAGTTTCAGAAATTTACGTTTTTGAATTTTTTTTTCAAAAATAATTATTTCAAATCTCTTCAGGGAGGCGACAGCTCCATGTCTGGCACGACGATCGCCATCATCGTCTTCGTTGTCGTCGGCGTTCTGTTCGCGGCTGGTGCGTGGATTGCATCATCCAAATATTTAAATTATAAAAAAAAACTTATTTTTGAATTCGCGCTCTTTTGCCTGAATAGAATGCACGTAAACTTTGGAGAGGCACGGAACAGAAATCTGGGAAATTTGAAACAAAATAAATTCAAATTTCTCGTTTTAATTTTATTCATCAAAACAATGAATAATACATTATAAATAAATATGTACTTTAAGAACAAAAAGATAACAACAAACTTCTCTGGAGTTGCATTATGAACAGCAATCCTAATTTTAGCGGCAGTCTGCTTCATTCTTTGGAGGAAGAAGAAGAAGAGGGAGAATGAGAAGAAGGAGATGGATAGAGGTGTGGACATGGTAGGGGGCATGTAGACTGGAGTGAACGTGGAGAGTGGAGTGTGCGAGAAGGAAAAGAAGAAGCCGGACCAGAAGAAGGAGGAGGATCCGGAGCCGCCATCATCTGAAAATACTCAAAGCTTTATGGTTGTTTGCTTTGCACAAAATTATGAATAGGCAAAAAAATTAATTCAAATTTTTTTTCTTAATTCTGACCCTGACAATCACCGAGCTGGAGCAGAAGAAGCCAGAAAATAGAGCGGAGGGCTAGTTGTCTTGCCAACACTAAAAACAAATAAGAAAAAAAAAATAATCATTAACAAGACAAAGGAATCATTAGAAATTCAATTCTTGCAGAGGTCCACGGATGCCTTGGCTCGAGCGACATACCTGTATTGCTGAATGAAATTGCGAAGGCAAGCGGAGTATTTTTTCTTGCTATTGGAAGATCAATAGACGAGCCTAAGTAAGACCAGTTTAAGACTTCTCAACCTGTGAGACTGGATGCTTATCCTACGAAGTTAACTTTAAGACTTAAAGGAACTATCCATGGAGTTTGAAAGCCGCTTGTGCAGAACTAACGTTTGAATTCGCGCAAGATATTGTAAAAAGTTTTGGCGGTATGCTAGCACAGTATCCATCACTACAAACTAGACTATGTGAGCCTTTTTCTCTCTGCCTCTCTTCTCTTCCCTCGAATCTCAAGCGTGGCTTGCCGCTTCGCACCTAGTTTTCACCTTCTTTCTGGTAGAATGAGGGAGTGCATGCGGACAAAATAGGCAAGGGGTGATGACGTCACTCCCTAAATTCTACAGTACGGCGTGGGGAAAATGTGGTTTTTCTCCTCAGGGCCCCTTCAGGACGCATTCTCACTTTTCCTAATGATGTTTCTAGTTGCACCGGATAGTATTAACAAAAAATTCAGTAACATTGTAATCTCCATGGACAGCTCCTTTAAGATTAACTTAATTTCAGAAAGTCTTGGACATGCCACCCAAGCCGGTGAATCCGACTGTCGACGACGGAGAGAAGGCTGACGATTTCGATGCAGACAAACTCATCGGCGTCGAGCAGCGTCTCGTGCAGCGGTTTGATCGATAATATTTCTTGGCGGGAAATTTAAATTTAAATTTAAATGGTTATTTAAAAGTTCATTATTTTTGCAGCTCTTCGACTCCGCAGACGGCGGCGACGGCGCTTCCGGCACCCGACGGCCTTCCGCGTCTTCATGCAAACTCCATCGTAGGCAACGAAGACATCATCATTGGACAGGTTTGCTTTTACTCATATATTTTAATGACTGGAACGAATACACAACCACATTTACTTATAAATAATTCGGTATCTGAAACCTCATTTACATAGTATCTATTCTGGCTTCAATCTTGCCAGATCCCAACTAAAAGGCAGCTGCCGGTCTTCTACGATAACATCATCGAGAACAGAATCACGTGCATCGCCCAGATTTCCTTGCACGATGAGGTGAGAATACAGTAATACGAATATTAACTGAATCTGTGTTCAAGACTCGTCTTCCTCACCTTTTCACCAGCAGACGCAATCACTCTGCGCCATTCCAGATTCCCTTCTTCATACCTGTCAGCATCGCCGAAATGGACTACGAAGAATTCCTCGAAAAAGAGCTCACTGAAAGGGGCGCAAAGTACACAAAGAAGGACAGCGAGACGAAGACGACGAAGAAGGACAATCCAAAGTCGAGGGCGGCCGCTGGAGGCAGCGAGAAGAAGGCGAAGAGTGTTGGAAAAGTGTACGGATTGCTTCGTTCAGATAATGTTTTAGAAAAAAGTGCGAATTAATCAGAGTCTTGTACTCTTACTAGTTTTCGAGAGAAAAAAAACAGACACTATTCTAAATGAAGATCTTCCAAATGCCTATAACCTAAATATTTCTTGTCTCATTAACTACTTTGGAAAAATATTTTTTCGAATAATTAAAGTACTATGGCAACCAACTTTTACAATTTTGAAGGTCCAAGAGCGGAGGCAGCGGAGAGGCGTCTGAGAAGGAAGATGCAGAAAAGAAGGCCGAGTTAGTCGGATATATTTTATTCAAATTATAAAGATAATTATAAATATCAGAAAATAATAATATACATTTTCATAATAATATACATTTTTCATGCCTGAATCGACAACCAAAACGCCGATGGAGCAGAAGAAGGTGTTTGGCAAGTTCCCAAAGGCGACTCGAGCTATGCCCGTGGATAACCGAGAGTACATGTTCATGCTGTCCTGCGACAAGAAGCACCTGATTTCCGTGCAAGTCAAGGAGGAGCCGCTTCAGGTTTGACTTTGAGCACTCTAAGTTCGTTCCGCCACACGGAATTAACACGTAAGTTTTTACGAATCCAATGCTCCGCCCACCCGTCCACGTCCTTTTCCATAGAGTGACGTCGAGCGTCGCGTGCTTCACATCAAGAAGTACTCGCTCACGGACGGGTCTATGGTGATGACGTATACCGCCGAACACTTCTACGTCACGAATTGGCCCGAGCGAGAGATGCCGCGTGATACGAACATCATTTCGGTACATGCCACTGCCACACCCACAAGACCTTTCTAAGCTCTCCTATACCGTAACCCTGCTGGACAAACTTTAGCTCTAAACCTATATTGCAACCCTTCATGAAATACCCCAGCTAGAAGCCTACACCGTAATCCTTCAGGACATACCGTTGCTCCAAACATATACCGTATCCAGTTAGAATGTACCGTAGCTCCATGACTATTCCATATCTCTTCAGGACTTGATTAAAAGCCGTATGGAAAAGCTCGGCCGACGCAGCCATCGCATCCTCGTCATTGACCTTCTCGGCGGCGGACGCGCTGTTCAGTTCGCAACTGCACTCGCGCTCGGGCATCTCTTCCACACCGATATCGCCCCCCGAAATCCGGCGCCGAGGTGCTCTATCGATTTTTAGATATTCAATATAACTACATAGTATAGTCGCAGCGCCGTGTCGGTCCAGCAGCGCAAGCGCAATGACAAGAATATTGCAATACTCAACTTCGCAATCAAGTAAGTGTATTACGGTTCCTTTATTGATACGCCCCGCCCCGCCCTCCCGTTCAACTTATTTCCCGTCTTTACACATCAACTTCCTCAGTCTGTTACATCGATTTCCAGCCGGGACGCTGACAAGGGACTCAGGACGAAGAAGGAGGCTCCGGACGACGTCGACAACCGGACGAAGAGGAGCAAGTGGCCGACTACGGTGTCTGCCTAGGAGGAGGCGGAGCCAGGAAAATGCCCCGCCCACTTCTCAATTCCCCGCCCACTTCATTGCCACGCCCACTTCCCAATGCCCCGCCCACCTGATTGCCACGCCCATTTCTCAATGCACCGGCCATTTCTCAAAGCAGAGGCCACTTTTCAATGCCCCGCCCCAATTCTCAATCCGACCACTTCTGTAAATCGCCTCCATCCATCCATTCGTCCGTCCCCTCGTCCCAATTGGTCAGATAAAAAAATGCTCTTAGAGCCACAAAAAGCTCGCACTTCTTCTATGCACATACATACAAGATATTGTTCAAAACAATTACTATTCCTGGCGTGATCTAGCTTTATCCCAATTCTTGAAGAACTATGATAACATCTCATCTGCGAGAATTGCTCACCAGCAGCACCCACGAAAAGTTTGACAACCTTTGCTAATAACATTTTGATGCTAAAAAAATAATTTCTCATTGCTGATTGTCCACAAACTCGAGAACCCCTCATTTTGTAAGCATTAACCTCTGACTGAAAAGGACATCCACCCAACTCTGTACATATGTATGTACATATACGATATTCGAGCGAGAATATACTCGATTACCCTTGTTTTTAGCGACCAAATGCTCCCACTTCTTCTATGCACATACATACATTCTTGAATAACATAAAAATATAGAATTCGTGGTACGTCTTGTGATTTACTTAGCTTGCGTTCGACCCGGGACGGGCGCTGAACAGGCGGCTTTTTTTATTAGCGCATTTGTGCTAGCATAAGATGACGTCCCTCCTGATCCCCCGCCCGGAAAACAACAAAAATTCTGGTTTTAATTATGATTAAAAAGCCGACTAAAAATATTTGTAATGTAAGGACGCGCATGAAGGCATGAGCAACGGGGCCTTCGTGGCGAGGAGGCTCTGCCATCAGGCGGGTAGCTTCAAATCATTGTGCTAGGAGATTGAGAGAGAAGACTAAGAGAAACGTTGGGTATGAAACAGGAGAGAACTTCATTGTCTTGCCTGTAGGCCATGCCTCATTGTTAGTCGTCACACTTTATGTTTTTAATAGCTCTAACTGTAACTGTTCAATTTCTAAAGTAAATTTTCTTTCGCATTCCATTATTCCATGCAATAACCACTCCCCCTTTTCCCTTCTACCGTTTCTATGCGGATTATTAATGATATTTTATGTATGTAAGTATATTAACTTTCCATGATTGCAACAATCGGAATATTTTATCAGTAATGTTCACTAAGGCGACACCGGCAGGGCACACGTTCTTTGTTGCTTTATGACGTTGGATACGTTGTAAGGTCAAAATGAAATTTCGCCAACGCGAGAATGAAACATGAAAGATATTTGGAAAAATTACAAGAGAGGACTGATGAAGGAATCCAACAATTGGTTATCACTCCGCAGAGCATAAATAAGGTTTACGAAACGTAAGACCGCCGAGAGAGTTTGATTCCATTTGAAAATATAAAAACCAAAATAATCTTTTTAAGCAGACAGGAAACAAGAGAAAGAAAAGAGGGCGAGAAAAGCTTGTCTTCCATTTCCCTGGTTCTTTGTTTTCATGATGCCTTTTCTATGCTCTTTTCCTTCCTTTTTCTTCTATTCTCACGAGGCCTCAACTTCTTCCGTTTTCATGGGAGCCATAGTTCGTTCCTCAAGCCAACATACAACTCTCTCTCTCTTTCCCTCTCCCTCTCTCCATCTCTCTTTCTCTCTATCTCTCTCTCCCTCTCTCTCCCCCTCTCTCTCCTTTTACTTCTCTTACTCTCCTCTCTCTCTCTCCCTCCTCTCTCTCTCCGTTCTCTCTCTCTCCCATCTCTCACCCTTTCTCTTTCTCTCTCTATCTCTCCCTCTCTCTCACAATTCTTGGTCAACTCGCACTTGAGTGCCCATGGCGACTTGCTATCCCTCCGAACCAGGATTTTAAATCCGCGATTCCCATCTCACGCTGCCATTCTCTCTTCCATTTACACTTTTTTCATCTCTCTTTCTCTCTCCCCCTTCTCTCTCTTTCACTATTTCTCCCCCTCTTTCTCTCTCACTTTCTCTCTCACTTTCTCTATATCTTTCTTACTCTCTGTCTCTCTCTCTCTCTCTCTTTCTCTCTCTCTCTCTCTCTTTCTCTCTCTCTCGTTTTCCCTCTCACCAATCTTTCTCTTCCTCCTTCTGTTTTGTGTGCCACCCACAATGCAAACATACTCATATTCCGGTGTCCTCTTTCATAGCAGAATTTTGTGTTCTTGATTCCGCGCCAGATTCAAGGTATAGTAATGCACAGATGTAAATGTAAGTTTAAAAAAAACCTAGATCTAAAAATGGCAGCCACCTTAATTTTTGGCAGAGTCCAAATGCAATAGAAGAAGAAGATCACCCGGTGGTTTCGTATGGTTGTCCAAAAAACAGAGCGACACCGTAGAGTTCACTTTGAGTTCTTGTTCTTTTTATTTTTTAAACTCACAAATTGAAGTACTGAGAAAACTTTTTTTACAAAGAATCACTAGCAACAACTATCATTTACTCAGAAATCTCGTTTTTTTCACCTCGCTGTTTCTTGTTCTGTGTTAACAGTAAGAGGCTAAAAAGTTGGCTTGGATGACTCTTCATCACACATACTATTTTCTGGCATGCTACTTTCGCTTCTCCCTCCCTGTTTCTCTGTTCTCTCTTTTTCCCTCTCTCTCTCTCTCACTCTCGCTCTCTGATTCTTTCTCTACTTCTCTAGATTTTTTTGTCATATTCTTCCGTCTTCAACCTAACTTTTTTTTCATACTCTCTCTGATAGGCTCTCGCACATGTTCTCAGAACACTCCAAATGTGGTATTTCCAGGCAACAATTGCATCGTTCTTACAATGATCTCTGTCTCTTTCTCTCTCTTCGTTTTACTACTTTTCTCATCGATGCGGCAGAAGAGAGAAGAAAGAATGCTCTTTTTTCAATCTCTCTGCAGATTCCACACACTTTGGAAAAGTTGAAAGCGGAGAGCGGAGAATTCGTATTCTACCGAACTTCTCCGTCGACTGCCATTTCCCGTATGGCACAATCTAGCTCCGAAAATCTATTCCTGAGTTATATATACATATCTGTTCCTTTCCGTTCTACGTATTTCACGAATTCTTTTTCTCGCTCTCTCTCTCTCTCTTTCACTCTCTCTCTCTCTCTCTCTCTCTCTTTCTCTCTCTTGCTATTTCTCTGTCTCTCTCTACCCCCCTCTCTATTTTACTATCTATCTTCCCGTTTTTGCTCATAGCCTTCGAGTGGCATTCGGCCTATATACATATGCCGGGGGATAACAATGGCTTCGAGTTTCTGGCAGAATAATTCATTAACTTCCGGCTTGAAATATACCGTCATCCGGACACTTTTATGATGTCTACTCTCTCGCTCTCTTTCTATCTCTCGCTCTCTCTCGCTCTCTCTTTCTCTCTCTCTCTCTCTCGTTCTCTTTCACTCCTACGCTCTGCCACTATCTTTCCTTTTTACTCTGTGTACTATCTTTGCTTCTCACCCGCTCTCTCTCTCTCTCTCTTCCTGACTCTCCACTCCTCTCTATCTCATGGTTTCTGTTACCGAAAATCCTGCACAAATCCAGTTAACTCTGCGACAATTCCTACGTGACATGTTCACCTTTAATACGTCATGTTACATATGTCGTCCTGCCGAATTTATTATTGTAATCGCAATCTTATTAGAAAACTCGATCCGACTCTTTTCTTTCTCTATCTCTCTCTCTCTCTTTGTCTCTTTTCTTTATCTCTTTTCTCTCTCTCTCTCTTTCTTATTTTCACAATTTGCATCTCGTCTCCTCCTGCATGTCGTCAAGATTTTGCAAGAAGTCGTCTCTCAAACTCAAAAAAAACTCCCGCCCAATCGTGAGAATCTGTCCACAGCACAGCAAGTTATAAATGAACGTATGTATAAATAGATGATTCTACGATGATTGCAGGTGTCAGACCTGGTATATTTATATATATATAAATAAATATATTTTTTGTTTAATAATTATTTATTACTACCTTCCACACGAAGGATAGATATAGAAGTCTGTTAATTAATACATATTTAAATGATTTACAAATATCTAAAATTTATAGTTTTTTTTAAATTTTATTCGTATGAAAAAGAGTTTGATTATAGGACTCACAAAAGACTCTCTGTCTCCCTCTCTCTCTCCTTCCCTTCCACTCATTCGCTCTCGCTCTCTCTCTCTCTCCCTCGTTCTCTCTCATTCTTTTCTTCTCCCGTTTTCCATCTCTCTATTTCTTTCTCTCTTTCCCTCTCTCTCTCTTTCTCTCTCTCTCTTCCTACCTAGCCTTCAACCACATTCGCCTAGGCACATGGCGCCAGCGAAAAAGAGCGCATGGCTCACGGAACCTAAAAAGTAATCAACTATGTTTATGTTTAAATTTATTTTTTTAACAATTAAAAGGTGCCATTCTAACCATTGACAAATGTAAATGATTTTTCTCCCTACCTACCCAGCACTTTTAACTGCTGTCTACACAATGAAATGAAGGGCTTAGTTCCGGAAAAGGCAATATGTTAATGATATGCAAATGATGGAAAAACATAATTCAAGTTGTTCTGAACACATGCCAGGGCCTGCAGCTGGTTTTTTCATCGTTTATGAGACTCGTAAATATAGGTGTTTTTTTCTTGTAAAACCATTGTAATTTTTTTCATAAAAAACACGAGAAATTTTACAAACCGAAGATTTTTTTCGTCAAAAAGTGTACATATGTACATATGTTTATATGAATGAAGAGTTGATTGCTACATAATAAACGAATATACATACATACGTTGTTGGTCAGCACATGTATGTATGTACATTTTAAATATGAAAAAAACTCTTCTTTTTTCTCTTGTCAGATGCCAAAAAGGCGGACGTTGAATACGGAGAAAATTAGGGACGCTATTCAAACTGTCCAAGGGATGATGCTGTCGTAGAGATCTTTCAATTAGCGCTAACTTATACTCTCCTTTTTTTCGTCGGCTCTCTACTCATCCCTCTTTCCCTCCCTCTCTCTCTCTCTCGCTCTCTCTCTCGCCTTCTCTCTCTCTCTCCCTCTCTTTCTTTTTCTCTCGCTCTTGTCATTTCAAGACTTCATTCACCATGAAAAAGGGGTCATAAAAACTCGTGTGTCGTTCCGCTTCCTCCCCATCCCTTCCCTTCCACGAATGAACCCCGACTCTTCTGGTCGAGAAGAGTTCGCTTTCTTTGTCGGACAGCTTCTTACCACGTGCTCCTGAGCAATGAGCTATCAAAGACATTCTCAGACAATGAGTGAGTCAATGTCCGTCAAGTAGGCCTAGTAGGAGTCTAACAGATATGTATGTAGTATGTATGTATTTATGTATGTATGTACATATGTATGTATGTACATATGTATGTATGTTTGTATGAATGTATATATATATATATATATATATATATATATATATATATATATATATATATATATGTTTATATATATATGTATATATGTATGTACATATTTTAACTTACAAAGTATTTCCATAAGCTAAAGTGTGTTTATTAACACAGTGTCTGTATTTACGTGTAGAAATATTTTTTTATGTCACAGTGCACCTCTCTCTGTCACGCTCACTTACTCTGTTTTTCTCTCTTCTCGCTCCCTCTCTCCTCTCTCTCTCTCTATCTTTCTCTGTTTCTTTCTCTCTCTCTCTCTCTCTTGCGTAGTATTTGGGTGACTTTTTAATTTGGTTTTGACGCTCCTAACTGACCAGAGAAAAAAGGTAATAATTTGCTCTCTGCTAAAATTCAGCCGTGCCTTTAATCTGTCAAAAGTTTGAAACATGTTCAAAACAATCTTGTTTGAAACATGTTCGAAACAAAAGAATTGGCAGTGTTCCAGCCTATCTTAATACACATGTGTTCCGAACATGTATCCAGCTTGTGATAACTTTATCGCTTGCGTGCACTTCCTGTTTCGAAGTTCTGAAGTGGTCACTTGATCAGAACAAGCACGAAAATGTAGAGACAACGCAAAGATGGAGACGCTGGTTGTGGCGAGCAAAAGCTGCTCCGGTGTGCTTTTGCTCGTCACCAACGAAATAGCACAGGGCAGAGAAAAAAAGACGTCGCCGCTCTCTGCCTGCCTCCCCCTCTCACGTGCAGAGAGAAAAAAAAAAAGATTGTCGCCGAGCCTGCGACACGCGAGATCGCCGAGCCCGCGGAAGCACCGCCCCACTCTCTCATTGGCCCATTTCAGGATTCGACCAATAGTGAGCGAGCCAGGTTGTTGGCAAGTTGCCAAACGGTATCAAGAGATGCAGCCATATGTGCTCAAAAGCTATTTAAAATATAATTAAAATAGAGAGAGCCCTTTATGGTGTTCGATGCAGCAGAGAAAGGCGGTTATACTGATGTATCTAACGTACTTAAAGGACAACGTTAAAGTGTCTCTCTCGCAACTTGGCAAGTTTTCGCAACTTGGCAAGCAACTTGGTTTCCGATAGGGCAAAGATTGTGTGCTCTCCCAGCCAGCTGTTCCCAAGTAGCAGCGTGGCCTAGTGGGTGACGTGACTGCGTTACAGTTTGCAAGTCTAGGGTTCGAATCCCCGTGCAAACAAAACATTTGCAGAGGTTTGTTAGGATGTGATGAGCTCCGAATGTTGTCAGCTTGTTCTCAGCCTGTGACAACAACGCCAATGTTGCGAACAAGCGTTCCGAACATGTTTCATACTTTGGACAGATTAAACGCGCGGCAGTGCCGTCTACTTTTTTCGCCTCGTTTTATGATAAGCTTTTGATCCTTTGAACGTATAACATGATATCGCTCATGTCCGTATATCCGTGTCGCTATATCTCTTTATCCAGTTTTCACTCTCTTTATCTCTCTCTCTCTCTCTCATTTTCTCTATCTTTCTTCTCTCTCTTTCTCTCTCTCTCTGTTTCTCTCTCTTGCTCTCTTTCTCTCTCGGCCTCTCGTCTCCCAGAATCTCTCCTGAGAAGTTTGAGCATGTTCGCTAGACATCAAGAAGCACTACAGGCCGTTCTGAATGATTCTCGTCTCCCATCTGGATGCGAAAAAGAGAGAGGAAGAGTGAGAGAGAAAGAGAGAAAGAGAGAGAGAGAGGAGTGTCTTTTATCCCTCAAACTGAGGGATAAAGGGAGAGAGAGAGAGAGAGAGACAGACAGAGGTTGGGAGTGAAAGACAAAATTAGATGCGAGAGAGGTTGAGAACCAGAGAGAGAGAGAGAGAGAGAGAGAGGGAGAGGGAGAGAGGAGGGAGAGAGATCGAGAGAGATAGAGATAGAGGGAGAGTAAAAGGAGCCGAGTGACCAAAAATGTCTCCGAATATCATGAGATACCGCCTTTTTCTTTTTGCTCTTACTTTCTACTCATTGTGAGTCAGTCGGCAATCCTTTTTATTAATTCATTTTCCCACCATATTCTTTTCCCTTTTTTTTATTTTTTTTTTCCTTCCTCCCCAAACTAGCAGCCTTACGAATATGCATGTACATAAGTATACATTTTATACACATTCTTACACGTCAGTCTTTGGCATGGCTAACACATTCTCCAATGCATCATGATAAATACTCATTTCCTTACATTTTCGAAATATGACAAGTTACACTAATTTGTCATCGGCCAAAAATCTATGCATATAAATATATTTTAGATTCTCTCTCATTCCTGAATAGATAACTAATAGACAAATAGTGGCTTGATTGCATGCTTAGATACAGGAAATATATACACATATACATATGCATGAACATTTCCGCTACTGGCCGCTTAATTATGGAGTCTTTTTCTTTTCACTCTCTCTCTCAGTCTATTTCTCCTTCTCTCGCTTTTGTTTTTTCTTCTCTCTCTGTATATCTCTGTGTCTCATACTCACTATCTCCTTTGCTTTCTATTTCTCGTGCTTTCTCTCGCTCTCTCTTTTTTTCTCTCTCTCTCTCTTTCTCTCTCTCACTGCTTTAATTATAGTGCGCACGTCTCTGCGAGGCAAGTTTTGCCGCGTTTCGTAAGACGCTAGCTTGCTCACACACGAAGCATTCTCGGCTGTGAAACTCTCTCTCTCTCTCTCTCTCTCTCTCTCTCTCTCTCTCTCTCTCTCTTTTCTCTCTTTCTCTCTCTCTCTCTCTCTTTCTATCTCTCTCTTTCTATCTCTCTCTCCCTCTTTTCTTCCATACTCTGTTCCAGAAAGGTTCCCCGTGTGCACGCAGCCTTTTGTACATGACTGCATTCTCTGTCATTTATGTCATCGGTGTTCTGAGAATAGCCTCGCCCCCTTCGTGGGGCTACTGGTAAAAAGGGTCACAAACCGGGTGGAAAATAAACACGCGCTTACTCTCTCTCTCCCTCTTTCTCTCTGCCTCTTTCTCTCTTGTTCTCTCATTCTCTCTCTCATTCGCTTTCTCTCCCCCTCTCGTTCTCTCTCTCTCTCTCTCACATTTTTCACTCTCTTCCTCTTTTTTTTATCTGTTGCTACTTCTTCCCTGTCTATTCTCACACTTTTCTCTTACTATGACTCGTCTGAAGCTAGGTTGTTGATGTTAACTGCTTCTTTTTTAAGCCATTCCCAGACACATCTCGGGCTATTTCTCTTCCTATATTCTCTCTTTCTTATTTCACTAGCTCTTCCTCTCTTCCGCTCTTTCTGTCTCGCTTTGTCTCTCTTTCTCTTTATTTCTCTCCCTCTCCCTTTTTCTTTCCCTCTCTCTCTCATTTCATGTTTTTCACCTCCTACTTATTCTGCACAAATGTTTGTGTACGTGTTTTGCAAGTAAGCTCGCGCGTGGAACTATTACTGGAAGTCGATTCAGTGTCCACTGCAAGAGCAACAGCAGCTACTAGAATAACTACTGCTATATCTCCGTAGTAGAGGAAGAGTTGCTTGTGTCTCGTCTATAAGTCCTCCCCTTCTCCATCCCTTCCAATCAGAGATACTTCCGTTTCCGTGTGGAAGTTTCCGTGTGTGCGCAATTTCAAAACGTCCTGCTCATATTTCTCTCTATCGCGCATGTGTTATTATTAGACTGATTATAAGGAACCGAAAAGGAAAAAAAAACGTTTTTGAAATTGCATTCGCTAACGTTATAAGTCATGCTCGTTTTCTGGCGCTTTATGAATTATTTAAGAAAAAAAATCTGGCAGAAAAAGAAGAGGTCTATTTTTGCCACATTTATGCATAAAAATTTGTGCACAGCCTTGTTTTTCTGCGCGCTTTACTTGGTTTCTAACTTTTTCTGAGTACGTGAAAAAGGCATATGTATGTTCTTATGTACATATGTTGCATATTCACACGTATTCACACGCTAACGCTTTTCCTTTCGCTGTAAGAGTATCAAAGTATTTAAATTTTTTTCACAGCAATCAACAAGAAAACGTCAATTCAGGCGGAGAAGTCGAACTGACTGCGAACCACCATGGAGTGCCTACCATTCTATCCTTCTCAGGTGAACTTAAATGTTTCTTTTTTTTTGTTCATAATTATTGTACGAAAATATTTTTTGTTGCGAAAAAGTAACCCGTCAGACTTAAATGTAAATTATTCTCAAATAAATTATTCGCCCTTGACCAAGAAGTTTGTACGAATTGGCAGAGGTAACACAAGATTAAATAACGGGCGCTTGGCTTAGGATATCTTGAAGAAAATATATGAAAAACACAGGGCATTTATTATCACTGGTTAATTACTTAAAAGAAGACTAGATCTGATAACAAAAATAAATAAATCGTATATTAATCACGGATAAATTTATGAGAGAAAAACTTTAAAAGAGAAGAACTACTGTTCCTATATGTATTTTCATATATTATCAAAGGGTCAAGCAATTCGCCGAAATTTATACACAAGACAACTGACCACGTGGTTTTGTGTTAGGAATTTTTCATAAATTTCTTTAGAGAGGAATTTGGATTCATTCTACTGGGGTTTGTAGTTGAAGAAAATAATAACATACATACATACATATTCAATTGATACTTTCATGATGTCAAGACGGCTGTTCCGCGGTTTCTTTTTAGTGATAGAACATCATAATTTCTTGTTTCTAGAGCGATAATGATCATACAGGAACATCATATAGCGTCTTCTTGTCTCGTCTCTCTAAGTCATAGATGCTCTCTCGGTTTTGTCTCAGGCAAAAAGGCCCGAATTCAAAAGTGAGTTTTTTTTTCTCGCTCCATTAAAGTTGCGCCACTCGACGGCGACAGAGACGCCGTTGCTGTCCGCCGGCTGCCGTCCTCTGCTCAACGGGCTTCTCGAGCATGCCGAGCTGATGAGGCGTCTCTCGATCGGGTGCGCGGTATTAATTAAATAATTTATTTTTTTCATTTATTTATTTATTATTATTAATTTTTTATTAGTATTATAATAATGATTATTATTATGATCAAAAAATATAATCATAAATATCATAATGAGATAATAAAAATTGTGATTATTATTATGACTAAAAAAATTATTATGAATGGCATAATAAAATAATAAAATATATTATTATTATTAATATTGTGAATAAATAACATGATATACATACATTAATACGTTTTTATTACAGTTTTTTTCTCGATACATTTTTTCAGCATTAATTGTTTTGAAAAAGGCATGACTCGCATGCAAAATAGCTCGTATTTTTATGGCAAGCGGGACCGATATTGAGGGAGAGAATATATTCGGCATCAAATCACATTTCTGATGAGAGTTTTCTGATATCATATTTGCAAAGATTACCACACATTCTTCTGGGCTGATTCATACGATGAGTGCATGTGAAGACTTTAGCGAAACAAATGAGGCGACGTCATTTCGGGTCTTCAACGTATTATTTCTAATATTAATCGAAGTTTGTGTGGGCGAAGCAACGTTTAATTAATCACTCACTCTGAACTCGGCTAATTACTATAAATAATGAAATATTAGTACTTGAAAGAGCGCATCATATATAATATCTTCTTACATCATCTGTATTAATTCTGCTATTTCTATTCAATGCAATAAATGTGATATGTTTAAGCCGAATATCTGCCTCGCATCCTCCATTACTAACCCGTCATGATTGTTTCCGTGGTCAATTTAGAAGTTATTTCCGAGACTACGGAAGCCTTATCAATATCAGTATCCTTCGAAGCTGAGCATATTCTTTATCAGTCATAGTTTATCTTTTGCACTTTCTCTACTGATTAGTGCAAGAGGGATTCATTAAAAGGTATCAGAAGATGTCATGCACTGTTTTTGAGATTTTTTTGTTATTGCAAGCCATACTACCATGAGGCATTCAAGGTAAAAAAAAAGAAGTGATTGTGAAGTGCTGCCTCGTTTTTTTGGGTTCTTTTATTCTCTTCTTTCCTTTCACTGACATTTTCTCTTTCTCACTCTCTGCTCATTTCTCTCACTCTCTCTCTCTCTCAATCTTTATCTCTTCTCTCTCTTCGTCTCTCTCTCTCTCAATCATTCTCTCTTCCCTCTCTTAGTCTTTCTCTCTCTCAATCTTTCTCTCTTCTCTCTCTTCGTCTCTCCCTCAATCTTTCTCTCTTCTCTCTCTTCGTCTCTCTCTCTCAATCTTTCTCTCTTCTCTCTCTTCGTCTCTCTCTCTCAATCTTTCTCTCCTATCTCTCGCGCGCTCACTCTCTCTCTCTCCTGGAAACATGCCAAGAAGTCTCATCAACGTCTCTTGCCAGGAGTACCGCGCCTGACAAGGGGCACGCATGCATCAGCAATGTGTACAGGAGGACCAAACTGAATTATGAGGCGGCTCTTCCTTTTTCTTTCTTTATTTCTTCTCCTCTCTCTCTTCCCCTCTTTGTCTTTCTCTCTCTCTCTCTCTTTCTGTTTCTCTCTCTCTCTCTCTCTCTCTCTCTCTCTGGGTCTCTATCTCCAACTCTCCCCTGTTTCTCTCTCTCACTCTTTATCTCTCAGCCTTTCTCTCTCTCACTCTCTCTTTCACTCTCTATCTTTCTCTCTCTCTCTTTCTCTCTCACTCTCCCATATCGATGCAAACTATGTCTACAGCTAAAGAACCGACGTTGTGTTGGGCGCATCCATGTCCGGGAGCGAAGAGCATGAGACAGGATGTATTATTCAGACTATGAAGAGAACGATAGTGAGAGTGTGAGATACAGAGATGGAGAGAGAGAGAGAGCACGAGAGAGAGAGAGAGACAAGGGAGAGACGAAGAGACAAAGAAAGAGCGTACCGAGAAGAGAGAGAGAGACGGAGAGAGTGAGAGTGAGAGGAAGAAAGAAAGAGATAAGGAAGGTGGGAAATATGAATGCTGAAAGAACTGAATGCACTCAGTGCAGATGAATCGGATTTGCTATATGAATAATACACTTGAGATGATGATATGCAACATACTCTATTTCCAAGAATCAAAAAGGTTGCACAGTAAGACAGAGATGAAAATGGTGGGGGGGGGGGGGGGGGCAAAAGGAGGAAAGATGCTTTTAGCTGGAATTATTCGACTAACGCGACATTTCTTTCTCTTCCTAGTTTCGCACTCTCTCTCTCTTCTCTCTCTTTCTCTCTCTCTCTCTCTCTCTCTTCTCTCTCACTCTCTCTATTTCTCAATATCACCATATTTACCATTAGCACAGACATCGCTCGCTCGCAACTAAAAGATAGACTCTTGAGCCTTCCAAAAGCTTTTTAGCTATCCAGCCCAGTGATCTCTCATGATATCTTTAAGGAGCATTTTCAGGCTTACTTTACTTAATTCCATCTAGTATTTCTTTTGTTTGTTTTAAAATTATTTCTCATCTCTCGAAAAGCTCTATTCCCTTCTCTTGCCACTGATTGGCTTATTTTTAGCATTAGCCGATGATAGTACCTCTCTGTAATAATTCAGCTATTTAGTCACTTCTAAAAATTAATATTCTCGTTCTATTTTTTCTACCTTTTAAAATATATATTTTGTGCTGGTATTTCTTGACAATTCGATTTTTATCTCTAAATCTGCGTTTCATGCACTCTGTCCACGCTTCTAGTTCTCGTTTCTTTGTCTCATCCTCCCTTTCTCACAATGTCTCTCTCTCCCTCTCACTTTCTCTCTCTCTCACTACCAATCATCCTCTCCCTGACACTATAATCTGTTTCATCTTTTCTCCAAAAGAAAAGCAAGAGAATTTTGCCACGTGGTTTTGTGCGGGAAATTTTCCATTAATTATTTTCATGGCTGGATTTAATCGATACACGAGACATCAATTAATGGTAATGTCTATATCTTCAATTTAGAACTTTAGAAAAGTAGGCGACAGTATAGCCTTCCTTTTTCAACGATAATATATCAAAGATGCTTATTTCTCTTAGCAGAATGTTTACCTAAACAGCTTTGTGACTGTATCGCTCTCTCTCTCTCTCTCTCCGTCTCCCTCACTATCTTTCCATACATATATCTAGCTCACTCACACTATATACATATGTACCTACATACACATCTCTGTAAGCTGCTTTTCTAAATAAATAAAATGCATTACATTCTCATTAATAATTTTAACTCTTTTGACTAAACCATCTTAAGTTTATCGTAATACTATCGTGATTGTTATAATGCCGCTCTAAAATAAGGGAAAAAATTGAGTGTCGTGCTTTTTTAAGGTGAACATGTCCCGTGTGCCGGGAGCGGGTCCGCTCAGCCCCATGGGTTGCCTCTTGACATTGCAACCTTCCTTCTTTGTTAAATTTGGTGCTATCGAGAGAGAGAGAGAGAGAGAGAGAGAGAGATAGAGAGAGAGAGGGAAAAAGAGAGAGGAGGAGAAAGAGAGAGAGAGTTAAAGAAAGAGAGGAGTGGAATGAGAGAGAGAGAGAGAGTTAAAGAAAGAGAGGAGTGGAATGAGAGAGAATGAGAGAGAGAGAGAGTTAAAGAAAGAGAGGAGTGGAATGAGAGACTCTGTAAATGAAAATAAGCTTATTAAAAGGATTGTTCGACAAAAAAGTCTTATCAAAAGGATTGTCCGACAAAAAAGGCTGATTGATGGGATTGTGCACAAACAAAGGAACATCAACAGGATTTCGCTTGGCGAAAGTCTTTTTAACAGGAATTTCGTGCGTAAGACTTATTAACAGGACTTTGCAAGTCTAATTAACAGGACTTTTTGCTCCTTCGTTTGTCAGGCAGTTCGCTGTGTCGCCGATCTTACTCGGCCAAGAACAACTGAGCCAAGAGTTGTCTTCATTTTCAAGGTTTTTTGTGTTCCTTATTACTTTTATTAGAAAAGGCTTGTTTGTTTATTGGTGGAAAGTTGTAGTTGATCTGTTGCTCTGAGCTGTTGGCGCAATGCGTGATGACAGCAAGCATGCTGTCGGATTTCGTGCTTCTCTTCGGATTGTCGACCAGTCAGCAGCTCGGGCGCGCTTTCGGACGCCTTCGCCGCACTCACTCGGAACGGCGCCTAGCATAGGAGATGATGTATCTCCTACGAGTTCCCGAAGTTCGTCACCGAGTTCTGCCAACTCAGGTGTGAAGTCAGGTGTGGAGTTTACATCACTAATCGGACTTTTCTCTACTCGGCTGTTTTCAAGATGGTGGTGTTGGCCTAACCGTTTTGCTAGATGCCATGACGCTTCTGCAAGCTTCTTCTCAGCGGCGTTAGTTGTTATTTAAAAAATTAAAACTTTCCTAATTTGTGCAATTAACTGTATTTCTGGAGTTGTCTTTTTTTGAATTTTCTCTCTATATTTTTGATGCCAAAAACGGTCTTTGTAGACGGGTCATGACCGATTTTTCCTTATATACTTGTACTTTCTGAGCTATATCTAGCGTACTTTCTGAGCTACATATATCTACCATCTCCCTGTAGATGTTAACGCGCTGCGTGCTCGCTTCTCCGAGGTAGATAGAGCATTCTCCGTTGCGGAGAGTTACTTGGAAGACCTACGGAGAAGATTTCTCGGCGAGTGCACCCACTATTGCTGCCGATGCAGCACCATTCTTGAGAATGAAGTTTCTTCTTGTGTCGAAGCATGCAAGTACTTTTATTTAAATATTTTGTAAGATTAATTGAATAAATGAACATATTACTATATTACTATAATTAATCCAAAACTAACCTTGCTTAGAACTGCATCAACGAATAATCGGATGGCAGGAAGAGTCACTGTCATCAAGGCCAATATTCATGAGCAGTTAAAGGTGTCAAGTTGTTCTTTTGTGTTACCGAGGGAAATGAGTTGTTTATTCGCAGGCTATCGTACAATCGAACTTGCCCCTTCTTGTCAAGCAGCATAGGGACATGTTGAAGAAGAAGGATGGAGTACTGCCAAATAATGGCACTGATGTCTGTGACTATGACATCTTTAAAGGTTCCCATCTCAGGAAGTACGCTGTGTCGCCGATCTTACTTGTAGTGTGATGTTGTTGCTGCAAACAACTGAGCCAAGAAAATCTCGCATGATCGGCACTTCTCGCGCCCTTTGAGGTTTTCCTGCTTTTGACGCTTTTATTAGAGAATGTTTTTATTACTATTACATAATTAGTCGAACATTGCTGTTTTTTTTATCGGATTCAATTGGATGGTGCTGACCCTGCCTTTCTCGTAGTTGCCATAACGCAACTAGAACCTTCTCGTCGTTCTTTTCGCTAGTTTATGATGATTATTTTAACAATTGACAATGTTATTCCTTTTAGAATGAAGTAAGGTCGTCAACTGAATCTAGTAACTGCAGTACGAGAAGTCGACTCTGATTGGTGTCGCGCCAAGCGACATTCATGCGAATCATAACAACAAGGTTTTCCTTTTTCGTTTTAGCTAACTTGTTTCCATTTTCTTTTTCTGATACCCATTTTCTTCGAAAAGAAAAATAAGATAAGCAATGTGCCCAGCGAAACTCGCTTGATTGAGTTGATGGAGCGCGTATGCAAGAAGCGCAACAGTGCTCGGCTCGCCTGGAGGCTCTGTTCCCCAACAATTTTTGGCTCTGTTCCCCAACAATTTTTCCCGTGTTCGAATTCCCTAAAATTCCTATGAGATAGTAAAGTATCTCGTTGTTTTCACAATAGTCTAAAAGAAAGCAATTTATTCAGCTACGAACTGCTGCTGAACGAGGCGCAACGCAAGGCGGAGGGCTTGGACGATTATGAAGCTGCGAGTGCTCGGAAGCTCAAGCCGGGCGACATCGACCCCACTCCAGAGACCAAGCCGGCCCGGCCCAACCCCATCGACATGGATGACGACGAACTCGAGATGCTACTCGGCAGAGGTACGGGGAACACGGGATAGGTTGAAGACACACAGTAGGAATAAGCAGATAACTCAAAGTGGCCAAGGATACTGTATACTTTGGATGGAGACCATGTTTCTGCACAATCGTGATGCAGAACTAGCAACAAAGTTCTTATTTGGAGGTACTTAACATATTAACAGGTTTGCTACAAAGTGATAGTCAAGTGGTTTAGTTGTAATTGTTGTTAAGTAAAGTCTCTTTCAGATTCCCTTCGAGAAGCCCTCGCCAGCCGGCTTTCATGAACCATCCGATTACACTTTCAGTCGCGAGGACAATCACAAGGAGGTTACCATGCTTCTTCTTATTAAGGATTATTTTCTTGAATATTTAGTGCCCGCGGACCCGCTTGGCCATTTCTTTCGTTAGCATTCCTTTAAAAATCGCAGTGGTATATTTTTAAAAAAATGCTATGATTGCCCCACCTTTTAAAAAGTACCCGATAAGATGAATTTTTTTCTATTAATTTATATAAATATATCGTCTTTCTTGCTTTTATTCTTATTTTCTTCAGTTAGCGGCCCTCCTCCTGGAGCGCCAGTCAACAGGAAGAGCTGCGGAGCAGCGGGAGGGTTGTGCTGGAGGGCCCTCGGAGTGGTGCACGGCGGCTGCTTTGTGGTACGCCGGCGCCGGCGCCAAATAGTGACTTGAAATTTTGATGTCGATTTCTAATAAGCTGTAGACTGTACACTAACGTTTCTTTTAATTCATAATTCGTTCATAGTTTCGGCATTTCTTGTGGGAATTCTTCGTATATCCTTGTAACATGTCTCTCGAGTCTTGATCTGTGCAATAGGCGCCGGTGCCTTGAATGCCGGGGCACAAATTCTTATTTGTGGATTCGTAGAATTTGCAGCATTGTAGTTTTCTTCTTTGCAACTCGTTCACCGTGAAAATCTCATCATCATTCGAAGCTTTATTTTCATTTGCTTGCACCTTCTAACATAATCGGCCTAAGCTTAGGAATTCCTGTGCCATTTTTCACAATTCCGCCCTCCCTGTGCTAAATGTATCAAGTATTGAGTAATTCTAACTTGTTAGACTGTTGTTTTCTAATTTCGTGTACTATTAATGCTTGAAAGCCACAAATAAAGAAAGCTTTATGAATGCGCTTCCTTCGCAGTGGAAATGACCTAGTGACATTTAAGAAAGCACATGGTGCAATTCGCAAAAAGAATCCTTTTAATCAGCCTTTTTGCACCACCAAAAAGGTCCTTTCGAAACCCTTTTTAATAAGCCTTGCGCAATCCTTTTAATAAGCTTATTTTCATTTACAGAGGAGAATGAGAGAGAGAGAGTTAAAGAAAGAGAGGAGTGGAATGAGAGAGAATGAGAGAGAGAGAGAGAGAGAGAGAGAGAGAGAGTGCCTTGCGTTCCTAGCCCCTGTCCTGCCCCTTCTTGTGTCCTCTTGATCTTCATGCTTCGGCTGCTCTCTTTCCTCATGCTTTTCCTGGCCTGCCAAAAGACGGCCCTCTTTGGAGGGCGAGAAGCCGAGCGGAGCTGCCTGCAACTGTGTAACTTGAGCTGTGCCCTTCTCCATCTCTCTCTTCCTCTCTCTCTCTCTCTCTCTATTTCATTGCATTGCAACCAGTCAATTGGCACGTCGCCTAAGAAGGCAAAAAATAAGTAAGGAAACGCCCACATGCCCGTCAAGGTCCAATGAACCGAGAGAAGCTGTTGATCTTGGCGAGATGGAGAGAGAGAGGGGAGAAAGATAGAGAGAGAGAGAAAGAGCGTGAGATAGAGAGAGAGAGAGAGGTGGAGAGAAAGATAGAGAGAGCAAGAGAGTGAGAGAGAGGGAGAGGGAGAACAAAAATGCAAGAAGGATTTTGGATAGAGGAGGACTCCTTTGATGAGTATGTCCTTTCGGCATGAGCTCTTATCCGCTGCAACAACAGACATGTCAGGAAAGCACTGAATTGTCTTTCGCCCTCTCTCCATCTTCCTTTCTCTCTCTTTCGTTCCTTCTCTCTCTCTCATTCCCAAGTTTTATCCTCATTGTCAGTACTTTCATATGCTCTTTTCTAATAGCAAAGATCTAGAGAAATAGTAATGCTGGTATAACATTAATCTTTAATTCAATCGTGACATATTTGTTTTCGCCCAGAAATCTGATTTGGCTAATTGGGTTGCCAGTTGGTTACGTCTAGCTAGCTATCAAAGGAGTATTCGACGAAAACATTATCTATTTTATCCTCCCATATGATCTTGTTTGGCCTATAAGTTCGATTGAATGATATCCCCGCGTTATGGTGATCAGAGTTTAGTCAGATTCCTTTCTTGGATACATTGTTTTTGCTTTGAGAACAACAGTTGAAGACGATTGTAGACCAATTGCTTTTTTTTTTTAACAAAAATAGAAGTGAAAGAAAATCTTGTTTCCGTTCGCCTTTCTGTTTCCACTGGAAAAAAAAATAAAATTGTCAGCGAATAGATGACTATTTCCTGGGATTCTTCTTATTTCGCATTTTGTTTTTGCTCACAAATAAAAAAGAATAAGAGAGACTATGACCCTTTTAGAATAGTAGCAGATCTTGTGGTTTTGATGGCTAGCCACCGTTGAAATCATTCGTCTAATACGGACAAGGTCGATTTAATGAGCCTTTCGAATTTAAACAAAAGCATTTTAAATATTTCCCTGATTTGTGCAACTTTGCATGTAATTCGATTCTGTAAGTGTTCCTTATTCCTTGTTGTTTTGTTGATTTTCTCTCTCTCTCAATCTCTCTGTCTCTATGCTTTTATTGTGTTCTTATTTTTCCCTCGTGTGATTTCAGTGTTTATTACATCCAAGTAACCGTGGCTAATTAATAATGATTTTGCAAATTATTTTGGCAATCTTTCTTTTATTCGTCATTTTCTTGTTTCCTGATCTCTTTCTCCCTCCCTTGTTTCCGAACGACATTATGACATCATATGTATGTTGCCTGAGGAGCTAGTTCCCATATCTTTTTTCCTTCCTATTTCCTTTCTGTTTATCTTTCTCTCTCTCTCTGTCTCTCTCTCTCTCTCGCTTCGAAACTCTCGCTCCTTTCTTTCTCATTTTCCTCTCTTTCTCTTCTCTCTCTCATCTTTCCCACTTGACTCGTTTCTTATGGTTTTAGGTGTGAGTGAACGGAAACAGTTCCACGTCTTCAGATATTTTCACTAAAACATAAATTTTCGCTATGGTTTCAAGTTCATCAGAGATGACAAAAGGCAATACATGAACATTTGTATGTACATATATATGTATCTACCTGAATTCAAGACATAATTTTCATTTTCTTTATTCTATTGTTTTAAATTTCATCTAGAAGGAATCAGTTTTGTTATGTTGTTTTTACCCCGTCAGCTTCATCTCTGCAATACTATGGTGACTTCCCAATCTCTTAGCCAGAGGCAGCACCTTCGGGAGCTTTCTTTTAGTCCCCTAACTCCATGCATTCATGGGTAACATCTCTCTCTCTCTCTCTCTCTCTCTCTCTCTCTCGCTCTCTCTCCTTCTCTCTCTTTCTTTCCGTCTTGCTGTTTCTCAATTATCTTCTC
>CALZFC010000251.1:1167500-1270000 GCA_945643635.1 Allodiplogaster sudhausi
ATTGTCTTGGTCTTTGTCAAAATTTTGGCCCGATATGATGCGTCCAAATCTAGATTGCATCAGCAGCATTGAACCTCAGAAATTTAGCGCGCACTCTTTTGTCTTCGGTTTAATTACCAAAGTTTGAGGTAGCGAAATAGCACAGGCAGAGAAAAAAAGGGTTAGGCCCCGCCCCCTCGGCCTGCGAGGCCTCCCTGCCCTGTTGTTTCTGAAGAAAGACTTGCAAAGTACACACAATCAAAAATGTGTTGTTAACCGGCACATGCTGTTGAAAACTGATTACATAATTAGATTCAGAATTGTAAGGCGAACCTTTCCATCATATGAACATGCATGATAAAGTCTGATTTATCGATTTCCGTTATCAATGATAAAATCTCTACTTTTATTATTTGGGGATGTGGGTAGAGACAAAATAATGGTACAGGAGAAGTTTCTTTGAAAAACATTAAAAATGAAATTTTTTATAACCAAAAACTGATAACTTCTTATCAAATGATAAGAAATTATCGATTTTTTTAACAGTAGCATCCGCTCTCTATAAGCAACTAATGTCCCATTTAAAATATTTTTATTTTCCCTTGAACAATAGTTATTAACGAGGATGCATTTGGATCCCTCCGATGCATCCGATCCCTCCTTGGTACCAAGATCCTGGGCGGGACTGTACATATGAGCTCATAGTACATATATTACATACGTCCATATGTTTGTGCCGGGAGAAATACATGCATTAATTTAATTACCTGAAACTACTTCATTCGTGTATGAAAGTGAGTGAGTGCCTGCCTCCTTCCTTATTTATTCTATATATATTGTTAAATTATACACAAGTTTTCATGTCTTAATATTAACCTTATTTCATCAGCTTTCCTTATTGTATAACCGTCATGAAATAACTGTCGTCACTTTTACTCTCTCTCCTTCTCTCTCTCTCTCTTTCTCTCTCTCTCTCTCTCTCTCTCTCTTTCTCTGCTTTTTTCTCTCTTTCTTTCTCGTTCTCTCTCTCTCGCTCTCTCTTTATTTCTATTGTTTTCCCTGTGGCCAAGTGACTCATGCATTCCCCATGCAGTGTTCACCGTTAGAATATCATTTCATATCACCTGCCGCTTTCCAAAGGCTTTTATTATAAAAACGTGTAATAATATCGGCAATAAACGCTTGCTCAGCAGTTCTTTTACGTATTCCCTGGACTTTTGTAATTGTTCCAATTAAATTTGCACTACAATGCTTACAGATATCTAAAGGAATAATAGTATGGATAGTCGTCGTTGTTGTTATTTTTTGGATCAAATTGTTATTTAATATTATAATTATCTTCTTTTGGTTTGTCTTATTATGTAGCTGGGCTTTGGAAAACTTGTTGCATTTTCTTCTTCGTCTTTTACCACATGCTTATGAATGAAGTTAGCAAAAAATGAGTGGAACGTCAGAGAGAATGTTAGAAAGAATGCCTGGTGTGAGGAAAAGAGAGTAAAAGAAAGAACGAGAGAGCGAGAGAGGGTGTCAACAAATCATAATCAGAAGTAGTGTCGAACCATAAGCTCAAGCTAATATGGTAATGAAAAGAGAGGGCGACGGTTGGGGGGGAAGGTCATAATCCTGTTTATAGTGCGCTACATCCTTTTTTTCTGCATTTCGGTGTCCTATAGGGAAGGGTTTTTTTCAAGATTGTTTGTTTAATAAATGTCCCGTTTATAGTACGCTCATCCTCGAATTCTCAATGCTAATCTCGACCTAATCAAAGACTTCCCCTGCCAAAAGTGGAAACTCGTTATCTTTAGTCTAATATGGGCTTGCGAAGGAAGTGTCTGGAAAGCAATGATTTCTGAATGCCATTAAATTGGCATTAATCATCCATATTTTCTCGTAGCTTCTCCATTACGCATCATACGATATGTTCTTATTATTCTGTCGGCAAAATATTATCATTTCATCTTTTCACATTTTTTCACCTTTCTCTCCCTCGATGAGGAGAGAAAGAAGCAAAAGAAAATTCATGCTCGCTATGCTGACTAACAAATTGATGAACTTTCAAAAAAAATTGTTATGTATGTATGCGCGACTAAATTCCAGCCTTCGTGCCAGCCTCTTTTTCATTAGAAAGAAGAAAAAATAACTGAATTACACTTAATCCGTGTTTGCACAAAATATATACATACTTATAAGATATGATCTGATTTTTGACTTTCGAGCGAGGAAATTTTTATTTTGCACGACATTTAGCGCAAGGATTATTCTTGAAATTTTTTTCCAACTTTGGTTCGAACTTTGATCATTCAACTCTCGCGCCAATTAGTGTTTCCTTGTTTGGTTATAATCTGTGGTAGTTAGCTCTTTGGAGCAGAGAGAGAGAGAGAGAGAGAGAGAAAGAAATTGCAAGGGACAGAGATGGAATGAGAGAGTAAGAAAGAGAAAGTGAGTGAGCGAAAGGGGATAGAGAGAATGAAGGGACAAAGAAAAACACAAAGAGAGAGAGAGAGAGAGCTGACAATGAGAGTAGAAAGAGAAAGAGACATAGCATGTACATATGTACATAGAGAAACAGGATAGAGAGCGAGAAGAGTAAGAGAACGAGAGAGTTTAAGAGACAAAGGGAGAGAGAGAGAGCGAAAGAGAGAGAGAGAGAGCGCGAGAGAGTGAGAGAGGGAGAGAGAAAGAGAGCATAAGACAGGGTGAGAGAGAAAACCATCGTGATGGCGTCCACTTGCAGGCAAGAAGACACTTACAGCATGTATCTATTAGCTAGTCACGTGCCAACCCGGGCAGACAAGAGCTCATTTGGCACCTCGGTTGCTTTTATGCCATCGGCGTCGTCTGTTGCTCCTTTTTCACTCCTCTCTCCTCTCTCTCTTTCTTGTGTCTTTCCTCTGTCTCTCCTCTGTACCTCTCTATCTCTCTCTCTCTCTCTCTATCTCTCTTCCTCTCTCTCTCACACACACAAAAGCTGCCAAGTATCCAGAGCGAATGCAACCGTCCTATCCATCTTTGTTGCTGTAAGATCAATTTTAGTAGAAACCGAGGAATGTGGTCTTTATCGCCTTCCCGTGCATGCACTCGCTTCTTGTTTGTTTCATTCGCTTGAAAACCGCCATTTGCTCTTCTTTCCGTTTTTCTTTGATAATTTTTTTTAACTCGTATTCTCGAAAATTACAGCGCCCTCGAGGTTTCTGTTGTTTGGTCATCGGTGCTGTTTCTCTTTCTCTATCTGCCTCTGTATTCTCTCTCTCGCTCTCTCTCTCTAGCGCGCGCTCCCTCCCTATTCTCTCTGTCTCTCCCCCCCCTCTCTCTCTCTGTATCTCTGTCTCTCTCTCTCTCTGTCTCTGTCTCTTTCTCTCTCTCTCCCTCTCTCTCCCTCTAGTTGCCCTGAAGTCCGCTCCCATTAACTGGCGTCACTTGCCACTCAGCCAGGGGCAAACTAATCGACTAGTAATCAAGAAAGCGGTCTCTGGTAGCAAAAGAGGAAGCAGGATGTCCTACCAGACTTTTGCCATCTTTCTATCAGTTCTCTATCTCCCTCTCTTTCTCTCTAACCGTTCTCTCTCTCTCGCTCTCTTTCTCTCTTTCTCTCTAACCGTTCTTTCTCTCTCACTCTCTCTCTCTCTCTCTCTTTCTCTGTAGTCATTCACTCTCTCTATCGCTCTCTTTTCCTGCCTTCTCTCTTATTTCACCCTACTAGTACATTGACCGCGCGGGGTACATGCCAATGTCCTCGAGGGAAAACGATAGCAGACACGGAAAGTGAGAGGGTAGCATGCCACTGAAATGGAATACAAGAGAGAGAGAGAGAGAGAGAGAAAGAGAGAGAGAAAGAGAGAGAGAGAGAGTAAAGGGAGAGATTAAAGAGAGAGAGAGAGAGAGCAGGGAATTGTGTGAGGAGGGAGACATGTTCGTAAGTAAATATAAGGATTGCATGAGAGATAAGAACTGAACAACAGAGACAGAGAGAGAGAGAGAGTCAGAAAGAGAGAGAGAGAGAGAGAGTGAGAAAGAGAGAGAGAGAGAATGAGAAAGAGAGAAAGACCGATTTGGGCAGACAAGACAAAATGGGGGCCTTTGGCAGAGGACCACCGTCAAAAGGTAAAAGATCCATGCATATTTTATATGCTGCGACTCCTGCCCGGTAATGGCCTGGGAGAGAGACAAAAGCAGACAGACAGATGTCCGTGTGTGTAGCAGACATATAGCGAGCTACAGCGAGATATATTACGACAGCTTCACGCTTCCTAGACGATACCAATCTTTTTTATGTCTATTTAAGGAATTGAAATAATGTTTTTTAAAGATAGTTCCCCGATTAAATTTCTCATTCTTGATGGAGTTTTTTCAGCTCCTTTAAATAATTATCGACTATCGCCTTTTGTTTTTTGCAACCCATTAAAATGTGTTATTTTGTCCGATTCAGTATGTCTTAAAATTATTCAAAATTTGAAGGCTAAAAAAACTTCATTCAAATGTACGTAAACTTGAAAAAATTGCTGCACATTTTAAATGAGGTCCGAGGCGAATAAATAGTGTCTTGTTTTTTTCGCCTTATTTGGTCGGGATGTGCTAGAAACTTCGATTGCAAGTTTCCTGAAGTCACAAAAACCTACATGCCCGGAGGAAATTAACACTGTTTTCTACTTTGAATTCCCAAATATTTTATTCTCCCGCCATTTTCAAAAAATTTTAACAGAACAACACTGTGGCCACCGGGGCCAACCGAGTCATGCCCAGGAATTGCATACATATGGTGCGCGCAACCAACATTGGCCGGGTTTTTCTTAACATGTAGGCTCACCTGGCAGTGGTGCAAACCACCAGTTTCTGGGGAGAGAGGCAAGGGGCAGTATCACCATTTCTGTTGATTCTTTACTCCGTTCTTTTTATCATTCCGTCCAAATCCGTCAGGGACTTCGTGGTAGGAGTTTTTCCCTTAAGGCCTCCTTTAATTGCTTTGCCATTTGATTCATTTGTTTTGGTTAAAATTTTCCTCCGTAATGTAGACCTCGAACATGTGTTGGAGTTTCTACATACTGTCTGGTTCTTGCCACGCGGTCTTTAATTCTTTCTTTAAATTCGTACCGTACCTCGAGAGTCGCTATTCTTCAGGCATAAGAAGTGAAATATTTGCTGTCTGGACGTTACCAACCAAGATACATACATCAGACATACCGTATGCAGATATAAATCGGCCTTCATCCGAGAAACAGAGACATCAGAGATATCAGAACAAAGTAGGTGGCCTTTATAATTTTTTTTAAGTCTTTTTTTTTGGCCACAATTACTCTTATAATAATTCTTTTTTCTAATCCTGAACTATTCGACTGGAACTTGGTTTGCACATAAATTTCTCGTGGCCTCCATCATTCGCCCTTACTTTATACAATAAATTTTAAAATGAAAAAAATTGTGCACAAAATTAAACTGGCGGTTTTCGTCAGTTATGGTAGATTATAAGATTTTTTAAATAGCAAAGAAAATGATTTTTTTACAAATTTTAGGCATTCATTACTAGTTATTTACACACATATGAATGTCGTTATGAATTTACAGTGTTAAAGCTATTTATGAACATCACTAAACAATATCAAGCACAGTTCTCTTGTATCCATATGTATGCGAATTTATTTGAAATCTAAGAGGCATTCTCTCTCATTCACTCATTCTTTCTCACTCTCTTTCTTTTTCTCTCTTTCTCTCTCCCTCGCTCTCTAAACGAGGTCTATTAAATGTCATCAAATTAACATCTTTAGAATCATTTATAAGATTTTATGTTTTTCCTTCATTCCCAAACATCTTGATCTTGTTTCCTCGCTGTTTCGATATCAAGTCAAGACTGGCATAAATTAAATAGGCTGCAAGTATCTGACCAGAGGACTCCTTTGTATTTATGTCATATGAATGTAAAAAAAATTTAAACTTTTTTCTACATATGCCTTGAGAATATCGACAGGTTAGCTGTTTGCGGCTTCATCATTTTCAATTTTCTTCTCGGCTTGTGCCCTTCTTGGCTCTTTGGCTGTGGTGTGATGATGATGAGTTTGCCATGAGAGAGAGAGAGAGATAGAGAGAGAGAGAAATAGAGAGAGAGATAGAGATAGAGAGAGAAAGAGAGATAGAGAGAGAGAGAGAGAGAGAGAGAAACAAAGAGGGGATAGAGAGATAGAGCCTTTGGAAGGTAATGAGGTCGCGCTGCCGCGATGTGAACGTGAAAAAGTCCACAGATCGTATCCACGTCAGGCGCCCACGTGATAAACAGGGCTTGTATTCATACTCTCTCTCTCTCTCTCTCTCTCTCTCTCTCTCTCTCTTTCTCTCTCTCTCTCTCTTTCTCTTTTCTCTCTATCTCCGTCTCTAGTTCTCTTTGTCTCTCTATTTCTATTTCTCTTTCTCTCTCTTTCTCTCTTTCTATTTCTATTTCTTTCTTTCTCCTCTCTTATCATCGAAAATAGGGGATATTGAGAGAATAGATAGAAAGAGAGAGAGAGAGAGAGAGAGCTAGAAAGATATAATGGGATGAGGAAACAGATAAGAACATAGTATTTTGTTATTTCTACTAGCCCTTCTGCCGCAAATTTGGTTTTTTTTTATTTCAGAAGCAAACGAATTGTTTGCAAAATAGATTTAAAAACAAAATTAATTTCTGCAAATCCATTTATATTTATATTTATGTACATAGGCATATTTATGTACATATGCATATGTATTTGAAACATGCGATTGATACGTATTCCATATTGTCGTCAACATTACAAAAAAAATTTTGTTTACAAACTAAGATGTGTTATTTCATTGTTTAAGCTATTTGTCCGCATCCATCCGACTCAATGCGCCTATTTTTCCACAATAAAAGAGGATAAAAGACAGAGAGAGAGAAAGAAAGAGAGAGAGCGAGAGAGAGAGAGAAAGAGAGAGAGAGAGAGAGAGAAAAGAAGCCTGTCGCTGATAGGGGGTTGCAGGACCATCGCCTTCCTTTTCGTTCCGTGCATATGAATTTTTTTTGCTTCGCCACCTTTCTAGTCTGGCCTGCGGAGACTGTGAGAGAGGCGTTGTTCGCGTCTATCGTAATTCGGCTTTCCAATATTATCAACGATCTGTAAGGATGTTTTAGGGAGGACGTGACAGAGAAGGAGCGCGGGGAGAGTGACAGAGAGAGTGAGTGAGAGAGTGAAAGAGAGAGAGAGAGAAAGAGAGAGAGCGAGAGAGACAGGGAAGGAGGAGAGAGAAAGCGAGAGCGAGGGAAAGAGAGAGAGAGAGTCTCTCTCGGAAATATGGGTATAGGAAGGGATTAGAAATTGTAAGAAGGCTGGAGAGATATGAAATGAACGCTGTCAGGTAGATTAGTGTTGCAGAACGAGGATTCTCTCTCTCTCTCTCTCTCTCTGACCCTCTCTCTCTCTCTCTCTCTCTCTCTCTCTATCTTTTCATTTTCAATCGCGCCCACGTCCCGTGCCTTCTGGGGAGTCTGAAATTAGACGGGGGATGCTCCCTCTGCTTATCTCTCTCGCTCTGCCTTCCTCTCTCTCCTTCTCCCACTCACTCTCTCCCTTCTCTCTCTCACTCTCTCTTCTCTCTCTTGCTCTCTCACTCCTTCTCTCTCCCTTCTCTCTCTATTTCTCTCTCTCTCTCTCTCTCTTCTCTCTTTCTCTCTCTTCTATTAAAATGGCGTACGACCCCGGCGAGGCGCAATCTCAGCATTTTGGCGGATGACTGCACACAAAGATACCGAAACACACCATCACGGATTTAGAAGAGCCGCCGACTGCCCCCGGATAAGCTGCCTCCCGATTCATACTCTCTCTCTCTCTCTCTCTCTCTCTCTCTCTCTCTCTCTGTCTCTCTCTTTCAATCTCTCTGTGTCTCTCTCCCTCTCTCTGCCTCTGTCTCTCTTTCTCCTCTCTCTTTCATAATCTCTCCCCCACACCTTCATATCATTTCCTACATGAAACATGCTTCTTTTTTTTACTCCAAATGTCAAGTAGACATTCCGTGGAAAGGTGTATTCTGATAGAAAGAGAGAAAGAGAGAGAGAGAGAGAGAGAGAGAAAGAGAGAATGAGAAAGAGAGAGAGAGAGAGAGGAGATGCACAAACGGATATGTCTCTATGTCGTCGGATCTGGAAGGGATCTTTCAGAAAGCGAATGAAGAGGAATCATTGAGGTCAATCTGTAGCCCGGAATTTGCGTAGGAAATCGTATGAAAATTAAAAGAACGAAAAAAATCTTTTCAATCCTTTTCATTGTCTTATTGTTAGGATCGTCGCTTTTCCCCAAACATGTTATGTTGATGCATGAAACAAGCGCCTTCACATTGTTGGAGGCAGTCTTATACATCAGCAAATATCTACTTCGTTCTTCGAAATGAAAGAACAAAAAAAACCGAAACAATCTCTTTAAACAAATTCGTATACATACATATGTACGTCACTCTGTTTGATGCTATAGACGTTCACTAAAACAATGGAGCTGATGGATGATACGGAACAGAGAAAAAAATATTGGAAAAATATTAAACTTTATTTAAGAGAGGATGTCAGTAAGACTCGAGCAGGGCCCTGTTATGACCTGCCCTAGGAATTTTTTTTCAAATTTCTTCACCAATATTGAATATAGTATAAAACTCGACGTGGTGAACAAAATAGGCTGTATTTCAAAGGTGAAAAATTTTTTCCGCGCGAGACCCAGTACCGTAATCTTATAAATTCGATTGTTCATAAGTCGCTTCAAACTTATTATTAGACAACCATCGAGCTATCATTGGACAGCTGATTGAACGGGCTTTAATTTTGATATTGGAAGATATTTTCTAAAAATTTGAATTTGTCCCTAAAACACGGCCCTAAACATTTTCTAAGGCGGTTTTTACCGAAATTAAGTATTTTATATTCATTTCGCTACAACCGCTCCTGGATAGGCTTAAAGTACGTGAAATTTGCTACAGCATAAATCTCTTTCAAAAGAATTGAAGGTCTCGCTCTTAGGTTCCCAAACACCTGAACATGATCCTGTGTAAACTGTAACACCGTGCAAGCGCATTCTTCGATCCATAACTGCGTTCAATGTCAATATTACAAAATCGTAAGTATATCATCTAAGAGCTCTCACGGAGATCTTCAAATGTTACACACATTAATTTATTGAAAAGTTTCAATTTATATGGGAAATTTTGTTCTGTACAATTAGAAGGCTTAAAAAACTACTTTAAAAACATTTTCGCCTGTCGAAACATACATCATAAGAAACAGGATGAAATGTGCTACAAGATGAACCCCTTTCGATGGAATTCCATGCATACGATCTTTTGTTATAAATCATAAAAGTAATCCCTGTAGCGTAGCTGTCATTTCGCCAAAGAATTCACATTTTAGGTTATTCGAATTAGAATATTCCAATCCTTTTTTTCTACAGTTTTTCCATAAGGCCTGGTTATTTTACTCTTATGGCTTATAACAAAAGATCGTATGCATGGAATTCCATTGAAGGGGGTTCATCTTGTACCAAATTTCATATTCTTTCTTATGATGTATGTCTCGACAGGCGAAAATGTTTTTAAAGTAGTTTTTCAAGCCTTCTAATTGTACATAACGAAATTTCCCATATAAATTGAAACTTTTCAATAAATTAATGTATGTAATACTTGAAGATCTCCGTGAGAGCTCTTAGATGATATGTTAACGAGTTTGTAATATTAACATTGAGCGAAGTTATGGATCGATGAATGCGCTTGCACGGTATTACAGTTTACACAGGATCATGTTCAAGCGTTTGGGAACCTAAGAGCGAGACCTTAAATTCTTTTGAAAGAGATATATGTTGTAGCCAATTTCACGTACTTTAAGCCTATCCAGGAGCGGTTGTAGCGAAATGAACATAAAATACTTAATTTCGGTAAAAACCGCCTTCGAAAATGTTTAGGGCCGTGTTTTAGGGACAATTTCAAATTTTAGAAAATATCTTCCAAGATCAAAATTAAAGCCCGTTCAATCAGCTATCCAATGATAGCTCGATGGTTGTCTAATAATAAGTTTGAAGCGACTTATGACCAATCGAATTTATAAGATTACGGTACTGGGTCTCGCGCGGAAAAATTTTCACCTTTGAAATACAGCCTATTGTGTTCACCACGTCGAGTTGCATACTATAGTCAATTTTGGTTAAGAAATTCGAAAAAAAATTCCTAGGGCAGGCCTTGATCGAGCGATACTGACAGGCTCTCTTAAGAGAATCCGACGACGGTGGTTTTCATTGAGGCATGATCTTTTTGAACAGTGGCATGGCAATGAACCTGCTACAGGGTCTCCTTCAATTTCTAAATAAGGCCGAATTTTCACCGAAATCTAGGTATTGGCTATAGAGATTGCGAACAAGGAAAATATTTATTAAAAAAAACATTTGTAAAAGAAAATATAAAAGTTAAAAGAAAGAAATAAGGAACACCATTTACAGACTTCTCAACGTACACACTTTTCTCTTCGATATTCACTAAATGTTTGGCTTCTGCAAAACACTGTCTCTTTTCAACAGTTCTTTTTTGGCTAATATTCTGATGCAGCAAGATATACATATGTAGATGGGAGAGAGAGGGTAAATGGGAGAGAGAATTAGAGAGAAAAGATGCAGAGAAAAAAGACGATGAGGAATCTTGCCGTATTAACGTCGAAGGGAGCACCATGACCATTCTTCATTCTCCCCAACCATTCCAGCTCATTCGGTGCAATTACCCACCGCTCATTGCAGCCTCTTGCAATCCTCTTCATCATTCTCTTTACTCATTCTGTCTCGCGTGGTTGATTCTCTCTCTCTCTCTCTCACTCTCTCTCTCCCTCTCTCTCTCTCTGTCTATACTCCCCCACGTCAGGGCTTCAAGTAGCGTTATCGTTTGCAATGTTCCATTTCCCTGGACCTTATCCATTTTACGCTGTGTGTGCATCGCTGCTCTAATCGTAGTGAATCGTTCCACTCTTACTCCATTAATTTCTTTGACACCATATTCTCTCTCTCTCTTTCTCCTTCTCTCTCGCTATCTCTCGCGTTCTCTCTCTCTCTCTCTCTCTCTCTTCCTTTCTGGTCATTTCGAATTCTCGAACGGCAGTAGCAGGCACTCAACATAGCTGATGATGATCGGGGAGGGCCAGCTGGCTTAGGCTTGCTGAGAGAGAGAGAGAGATAGAGAGAGAAAGAGAGAGAGAGAGAGAGAGAGAGAGAGAGGAAGAGAGAGAAAGAGAGAGAGAGCGAGAGAGAGAGAGGAAGAGGGAAAGAGAGAGAGAGAGAAAGAGAGAGAGAGAGAGGAAGAGAGAGAGTAATATATATAGATGGAGAGAGAGAGAGTGAGGGAGAGAGAGAGCGCTAGAGAAGATGACAGAGAAAAATAAATCTCTCATGAAATGGGTGGAAACATATTCGAGAGAGAGATACAGAGAGCGAGAGAGAGACAGAGATGGAGAAAGAGAGAGATACAGAGAGCGAGAGAGTGATAGAGATAGAGAGAGAGAGAGAAGAGATAGAAAGAGATAAAGAGAGAGGTCAACGAGCGCACGCGAACATGCCACGAAGCCCTCACCAGAGAATGTACGATGAGTAGTAGCTTCTACTGCACACAGAGTCCGACTGTCTGTGTTCCATCGTATGGCTGCATAAATTGGTAGCAGTGAACTTAGCTTCTCTTCTAACTGGGGAAAGATGACCCCGAGACCACTAGTTTGTCTTCAGGAGGGTTCTGATGTGAGCAGGCCAGTAACCTGTCCTTTGGTGGGGGGAGGGAGGTCATAAACCCTAAAGAGCGCGACTCCTATCCTCTCAACACTTCTCCTTCCCCTCGATCTGCTGTAATCTTCAAAATTGACGATTCTGCAGTATTGCAGGTGTGTTCAAGTGCGAGATATGCATGTATAATATTAAGACGAGGAAGTGAAGCTCTCATGTGGCTCTGCTGCCTCCACCCACAGGCATCATCCCCCCCCCTGCAGATTACATATTTATGCAACGTGCTCGGCACCGCGATTTGGACTGAGGAATGGGAGAGAGAAAGAAAAAAAGAGAGAGAAAGAGAGAATGAGAGAAAGAGTGAGAGAGATAAGAGACGCAGAAAGCTTGGAAAAGTGGCACGACGACAGATAAAGCGTTTGCAGCGTCGTTAAGAGAGAATAAATGAAGAAGAATCTTTCTCTCTCTCTCTCCCTCTCTCTTTCCTCTTTCTCTTCCTCTATATTTATCGTTCTCTCTTTTTCTCTCTCTACCCTTGGGCGGGGCCACTTGCGCTTGCCTCATCACTTCTTTATGCACCCTTCTTTCTCTCTCGCCGCCTCATATCTCTTTACCAAGCACATTCTATTTCTCTCTCTCTCTCTCTCTCGCTCTCTCTCACTCCCCCGTATAATCACCTCTTCATCCGCTGTTGATTTCTCCTCTCTCTCTCTCTCTCTCTGTGAAGGGATTCATGAGGCTGAAATAGATAGACACAGAGAGCGAAAGAGAGAGAGAGAGAGCTTCTCATATCAGCCTCATTTCCTCTCCAAACATCCTACAGTTATCTGGAGACCTTTGGATCGGCATTCTTGGCACGTTGCCAAAAATACTCCTTCTCTTCCCCTCGCCAGAAACACACAACACACAACGTTGCCAGGAGCGCGCTGACCTTTCTCTCGAAGGGGGGAGGGTTACACCAGCCTGGCTTCTTCTCTCTCCTATCTCTGCTGCCTCCCACGATTGCTTCGAGACGAGCAGAGTTCCGCCTAAGTAAGCGGCCTGCTCCAACGAGAAAGGCTAACAAACTAGGCGCCGAGACGCAGGATTTGTAGTCGCCAGCACATCGACAAGGATATTACATATTGGCATCGTGCGAACTCCACAAGTCTCACGAAGATTGCTATCAGCATTTGGGCCTACGCGTTCAGCACTGATCAGAACTTGTGGAGTGCAAAGTTACCCTTAACGGAACTTTCTGCAAGCCTATTAAACTCCTCATCCACCGGCACTCAACTGAATTCTTCCCCTTCACCGGAGAGCTCCTTGAAGTTTTGACCAAACGTCAAATCTTCGTGTCAACCTTCTTGGCTAAACTCGAACTTCTTGACACGCTGCGAAAAGTTCGCTGACCTTGAACTTTGGCTCTTGGCACGCTGCCAAAAGTTATTTGATACGGAACTTTTGCTCTTGGCACTCTGCCAGCATGCGTCGCGTCCTGCATCACCGCGTCACGCAGCTGCGCATCGTGCCGCCCGAGCTGCAGCCGTCCGGGCAGACGGGCGAGGACGGCGAGCCACTTGGTGACGACGATCTCCGACCGAGAACGAACAGGTACGATTCGGGGGTCCCGCAAAGAAGTACGGAATACCGTACCCTTAACAGGAATGGACAGTAACCCGGTTGGGAAGAAAGTCAATCTTATCCGGTAAGCAATCCGTCAATCTGCATCGCCTTATGTTAGGAAAATGACTGGTTCGGACTTCAATATTGCGAATGACCTTGGACACTTTGGCAAGAGCCAAAGGTTCCTTCTAAGTATACCTCCAGCTTACACATATTTTTCCCATTCTCCTCTACAATTCAGGCATTTTCATATTTTTATTTATTTACTGTGGCATTTCTCTGGTAGGAAAGTGGAACCTATTTATGAATGTACTTACATAGAACTCTTGTGGCCGCGAAAGACCTAGAGAGAGAGAGAGAGAGATAGAGAGAGAGAGAGAGAGAGAGAGAGAGAGAGAGACTGATGATTTGGTGATGATCGAGGGCAACTAATTGTATGCAGCGTCAGAACATAGTGCATTGAACTCACTGGCCAGCAACATCCAAGTGTCTATGACGTAAATTTTTGGGAGAGTTCAGCTCCATTTTAAATGGCTAATTTTGGCTAATTTTATATTGACTGGTGACATATATAGAGAAAAAAAGAGATGTAGCACGCGATAAATCAACTTGATTTTCATTTCGCACTGTCCATCCTCATCCTCATTATATCATTCTTACCCTATCTTAAATCCAGCTGAAAAATCGGGTTCGGCCATGATTAATTGAGTAGTTCTGAGAAGTCGTTCTGGAAAACTTCACGGTTGAGCTGCTCTAATGTAAGGTGCTTCTTTATCTCTTATCAGGCAGGATTTGAGGCCTAAGCCTTCATTTGCACATGGAATCTTTTTCTCACCCTCTTTCGATCTCTCTCTCTCCCTGCCTCTCTCTCTATCTGTCTCTCCTCTCTCTTTCTCACTCTTTCTCTCTCTCTTTTTCTCTTTCGCTCTCTCCCTATCTACCTTTCTCTGTTGCTCTGTTTCTCTCGCTCTCCATCTAGCAACTCTCTAATTCCGAGCATTTTTTTCCTATAGAATTTTGACCTTCAGACAGCGCCCTTTTACGTAAAGGGATTTGCAAATCTGTATTGGATGTTCTCGGAACTATATGAAGTAAGGAATCTGCATATGGCGCAGATAAGGAAAAAAAATAAATCCACAGTTCATCCAGATACTTCCACAGTTTATACGGATTATGGACAAAGGATTCCAATGACTTAATCAGAATAACTGCGCACAACATGTACAAGGAATTTTCAAAGTAGGACTAGATATTTGCATATGTTCACCTGTTAACACCCACAATATCACTCTTTTTTCTATATATGTACATATGACGCGATTTGCGAGAGTTTCAAAATGGCTGGGGACCCGGCAAAATTAGATTTCGCTCAAAAGCTCTTTATAGGTACTTTTTAACACGGTGAAACGATTGGAATGGGTCCGGGAGTCTGAAAACGCCATTTTGGCGAGTTATGCGAGATTTAAAATGCGAGAGCTCGGAGAGACATGCCGAGATGTCCGCACATTCGCGTTCGCTGCTTCGCGCACAATAAAGCAATATTTATAAAAAATTTACCATAAATAGAGCACATATTGCTTTAGAAATTTGTTCAAGTAGAATTTTAAAATATTCAATTTTAGAGTCGCTGTGGCCTCTAGATTTTGGAGAGGCGTCGTTTTCTTATATGGCATTTTATCATGGGTTTTCTATCTCATTTCGTAGAGCTGAAAATTCTCTTTCGAATGAGCTTTCGGATGTCAGATATCGACGAACTCTTTAATGTTTCCCAGTCCTTAAACTGCTGAGTTCAGCGCCTGAGCAGCATTTCTTAGGGTTATGTTCGGGCACGTCATAATAAACGCATCCTCTGGTCACCTCAGGACTCGCATAGCTTATTGCCAAACAGTTTGCCTGGCAATCATGAAGTCGCAGGTTCGATTCCCGAATGAGTCGAAGAGTTTTGCCCGTTAATGAAAATATTTCTTTTGCATTTAAATTACATTTATAGCCTTAAAAGTGAACTCCCTCGACTAACATTCGACAGATTATCGATTGGGTTGCACTTTCGGCGTTTACATCGCCCATACAAAGTGCGCGTCGCTCCGCAGGCGCTGAACCCCGCGCATTTCAACAGTTTAAGGACTGGGAAGCATTAAAGAGCTCGTCGATATCTGACATACGATAGCTCATTCGAAAGAGAATTTTCAGCTCTACGAAATGAGATAGAAAACCCGTGATAAAATGCCATATAAGATAACGACGCCTCTCCAAAGTCTAGAGGCCGCAGCGGCTCTAAAATTGAATATTTTAAAATTCTACTTGAACAGCTTTCTAAAGCAATATCTTCTCTATTTATGGCAAAAATTTAACAAATACTGCTTTATTGTGCGCGAAGCTGCGAACGTGAATGTGCGGACATCTCGGCATGTCTCTCCGAGCTCTCGAATTTTAAATCTCGCATAACTCGCCAAAATGGCGTTTTCAGACTCCCGGACCTATTCCAATCGTTTCGTCGTGTTAAAAACTACCTATAAAGAGCTTTTGAGCAAATTCTAATTTTGCCGGGTCCCCGGCTCTTTAGATCCCTTGCGATTCTCTCGCAAATGGCGTCATATATCTCTCTCTCTGATTTTCTGTCTCTATCTCTTCTATCTCTCTTCTCAATCATTTCTATTTTTCCTTTCTCTACCTCGCTCTCTCCATCTCTGACTGCTCGCAGTGGGAAGTGAAGCGTGGAACATCCAAGGCATTCAAAGAAACTGACGTAGGCAAATGCCTGCTTTCAAAATGAAAAGGAAACTAAATACAAGTTTGCATACGCACACTGCATATATGTATCTATGTAAGTGTGTACATTTATGATGTAGGCGTATGTATATGATGTCGTATTTCGCTAAACAAAAAGTTTTTTTTTTAGTTGATGATTGTTCTCTTTTCAAACTTTTCTGTAACATTATTAAATGGCATTATCATAATCGGAATTATTTTATGCGTCATTTCTCTGTAGCTATCGTCATTACTCACTTGAAGAACTCGTGGAATTCCATTAGACAGAGATCCCTTTTATCTCTTAATCTTCAACTATCCTCTATATGACGTTATCATATCATCTTTTCATTTTTTCTCTCTCTCTCTCGCTCTCTTTTTCTCTTTCTATTTCTCTTTCTATTTCTCTCCCTCTCTCTCTTTTACTTTCTCTCTCTCTTTCTCTCGCTCGCTGTCTGTGAAAATTTCATCTCCTCCTCTAGTTCCGTAATTGGAAGGCTTCACTGTAGTGAAATACATATGTTTACGTGGGTTGCTACCACGGATTTGGTTCACACAACAAACATACATCTTTATATTTATTTCATCCGTGCCACTAGAAGAGTTACAGGCACGTAAACAAATTATTGCTTATTATTATTATCATCATTTTATCATCTTCATCTAATCAAATCATTGCAATAATTTATAATATGGCGGTAAAATATATATATATTAAACAAATTAGATCAAGATTAATGCTCCCTAATCAGATTAGAGTATCGTCTGACTGCCTGGATATTGACTGTCTCAAACAAATATTTGCTAGTGAGACAAATGTTGATCTTTGCCTTTATATGTATATGTACATACAATCCGAATTAGAAATTCCACCTTATGACTGAAAGGAAACATTAATATAATAAAGCAAACACAAATAGATAGTACAATAGGCAACAGTGCGTATAAGGTAAATTAGTGGATGAAATGTCGGGCTCCATTGGCGCAGTTGGTTAGCGCGTGGTACTTATAAGTCGAAGACATGCCAAGGTCGGGAGTTCGATCCTCCCATGGAGCAGAGTTTTGCATGAATATGTACATGGAGGAAATGAAGAAGACTTGTCGAATAATTGAATGACAAAAATGAGATTGCCCTATGATTAGATTATAGGTCAAAGAATAACCTGCAATTGTGTATGTGTGTTAATTTTTTTATCGATGGACTATCATAAAATAAAATAAAATTTTTTGTAATTGGCGCCAATTTTCAGCTCGCCATCAGAGATGAAGTCCCGGCGTCTTCGCTCCTCTGTGCGCCGCGAGCAGTATTACGGCAGTGTAGAGCTGGTGAAAAGCGCAAATTGCCTTTATTTTAAATTTTTATTTAAAAAAAAGTTCTAAATACATAGTAAAATTTTATACTATGTATTTTACCGATTAATTTTGTCAATAGGTAATATTCATGGTGTCAGCTAGAAATATTACTGTACACCAGTGCCCGACATAAATACGTAATTCTCACCAGGTCGTTTCTGTGGACCCACGCGGTCGCATACGCAATATTGGCCGCTTTCGACTGGAGCCAAGCTCTGACTTTATAGCGGTCCGTTTATTGCTTTCTATGCCCAAAAAATGCACATGGTAAGCTATAAATTTGCTTTTTTTTATGCCGACACACTAGTTGTAAGAACTCCAAGTGTACTTCACAAAAATGAATACTGAAGGCTACAGTATACCATATCAGAGAATTTTCCATTTAGGACACACCAGTGTCGACAAGCAACTCGATCGTCGTCGAGAATCCGCAAGAGGAGACTCGCTGGTACTGGAAGCACTTTCTCGGCAATGGTGCGTGACGTGACGACGTTTCTTAAATCTCGCCAATGATCTACCAAAACACACTATAAATGGTTTATCGATGACGCGCTTTTAAGAGCACCAAAACTTTTGCGGCTGTGATCCGGTGACAAAGGACGCCATCTTCCTGTCCATCCTCGTCGAAGAAGAGATTGACGACAACAAGTTGTGCCGCGCCATTCTGTGGACTTCCAAAGTATGATTATACTTTGCGCATTTCATTTACGCTTTTTTTTAAACAATCAAACACAAATTACTATTTCATAAGAGTAAATAGTTTTTCCATCTTCATTAAACAGAAAAGATAAATTAATTATATTTTAAGAAATGCAAATTTTATTTAAGGGCCCCCGTCGAATGTGCGTCCCTGTGCCGAGCGGCAGCAAAGACGTCAGCGTCAAGTGCATCATTCAGTCAGTGAATAGAGTAAAACATCCTACTCTTATCGTACACCATACTTTCGCGATGGGATGCGAACCGATTTAAAAATAAAAGACATAAAGCACTTATTGCAGACGCTTCCCGGGCTTTGCCGACTTCAACCGTACGCTAACACCGATCACGAATCCGAAGCTGCAGAAGGTGTGTGCTTTAATTAAGGACGATTTAAAGAGCCAAAGAATCACTTTTGAATTCCCGCCTTTTTGCCTGTGAGACCAGGGCGAGAGAGCAAATTTGGTTTAGAGAGTAGTGCGACTACAATAGTCAGTAAAATTCAAATATAGTACTATGGAGTTTGTATGTATGCATATTAAAAGTTTCACTATTAATTAATTAACTAATTGATTACTTGATTCTCTCATTCATAGGAGCTGTGCATTCTGGAAGATCAAGAGGGCTCGGTGAACTGCAAGTTTGGAGTCATCTACGCGCGCTCCGATCAGACAACGGACGCGCAGATGCTCTCGAATGGTATTCTAGTTTAAAGAGCATGTCCAGGGAGCTTCTTAAAAGCTACAGTAATCTACAAGAAGAGAACAATATGTTAAGAGAGACCTCTTTCAGCGTATTTTTGCTTAAACCAGGCTCTAAAATTTCCGGTGCATTTTATGAGTGGATGAAATATGGCCGATCTGTGACTCATCTAAAATCAAAACACGTGTGTTGTTTGAAATAAAAAAAAACATTTCCAGAACACGGCGATGAAAACTTCGAACGATTTCTCCGCATCCTCGGCCAACGCATCGAACTGCACGGCTGGGGCAGCTACCGGGGCGGGCTGGACACGACGAGTCAGTGAAAGAAGCCATCTTTATTCATTTACTCTTTCTTACTACCTTGTTCTTTCTTTGTTTTGATATATTTCCAAGGCAAAGCACGATCATTGAATCCTAGAACAATGCCCCCTTTTGGCAAACTCGCAGTTCCTTGAACCGCCTAGACGGTCATTTGTAGATTCGTTGCATACATATGTACATAGATTAAAATTGAAACAAACAACGATTTCATCGAAGTAATATGTAGGATAAAAATGCGATTATGTTTCTGAAGTATTCTATATTTAAAAAAAAATTGAAAAAATAGAATCATGGATTCCTTCCTCTCTCTCCTTCTCAGTCCTCGCTATCTCCCCTATCTCTCTTTCTCTATCTATCTCGGTGGTTCTTTGTTTCCCTCTCTCTCTCTACCCTCTGATTCTTTTTCCCTTTCTCTCTCAATTTTCGTCTCACACTCTCTCTCCCTGTCTCTCTCACACACTCTGTCACTCTCTCACTCTTTCACTCTCTCTTCTTTTCTCTCTCTCTCTCTCTCGCTCTCTCTCACTCACACATTCTCTGTCTCCTTTCAGCGAACAGCACCGGCCGCGAGTCTGTTTATACGGTGTTCGCCGGCCACGAGATCATGTTCCATGTCTCAACGATGTTGCCGTACAGTCGTGAGAACGATCAGCAGGTGCATACCGTAGAAACCAGAAAGATCAGGGAAAAGCGCGCCAAATTCAAACGCCAATTATTGTTATTATTGTTTTCTCAGATCGAACGCAAGCGCCACGTCGGCAACGACATCGTCAACGTCATCTTCGAGGCGACCGACGACCCGAGCCGGCTCAACTTCTCGCCCACAATGATGAAGTCGCACTTTACACGTTAGTTGGAAGACAGAAGTGAATGTTCTTAGGGGCGCGACATATGTGGTGAAAATATGCCGCAGGGAGGGACAATTGTGTTCCACTTGATGGTACAATGTGAAAGCTATGGCTAGAGCTGAAATGAAAGATATGTATGTATGTTACATGAGACATAACAATCATGTGTCACAAAAACTTTCCAGACGTCTTCGCCGGCATCACGTACTGCACGCGCAACAGCCAATGGCGACTCTGGGTCTTCTCCGAGGTTCAGTCGAGAAAATTTTTAGAAACTGTAAATTTACAAAGCCTTAGAAACTAAAAAAAACTTTTTGTAAGCCTGTTTTTTCTTAAACAGGACTCGGTGCCTGCGTTCGGCCCCTCCATTCCGCATCCGAACGCCTTCAGCGACACTGTGCGCTTTCGCGAATTCTTGCTGACCAAGTGTGAGTGGTGGGAAAATTTAAAATTTAGAATCAGCGAAAATTCTAATAAAATATTCAACAAAAAATGTCTATTCTAAGCAGTTTGGAATCACGTATGTATATTATTATGACAGTAATTTAATCAATTTCGAAATTTAATTACTTAATTAATCAATTTATTATTTTCCCCTTGTAGTAATTAACGCCGAGAAAGCGGCGTATAATGCGACCGCCTTTGTCGAGAAGCGAAATCGCACGAACGAGAGTCTACTCAAGGACATGTACATGGAGTACCTCAAGGACTGCCCTAAGGTAAGGACGGGAAACATGGCCGAGTGTCAAGTTGCATGATTTTCGAAACAAACGATGCTGGTTCGATTCCACCTGTTTGAGCGGCAAAAGAAAATAATATTTAGGGATTCAATCGCGTCACCGACGCCGTCATCCGCCACATCCGATCGCCGATTCGGAAAGAAGTAGGAGATTCTTTTAAGCTTAAATAAAAATAAAATTCTTTTAGAGCCATATATTCACCAAAACAAAAACACAGGTGGTTTAATGATCCACCCGTTCTATTTTGTACTGGCCATGTCAAGATTAACTTGTTGCGAGAAAGAAATCGCTTTCCCAATCTCTCGAATTTCCACTGTATAACGTATCTCCTCGACTTCGTTTCGCACATATATTTTTATCTTTTTTTCTCCATCTCTATCCGTCTGTCTCTCTCTCTCTCCTTCTCAGGCTACCCTCCCTCTCTCTCCCTCTCTCTCTCTCTCTCTCTCTCTCTCTCTCTCTTCCCCTAGGCTCCTCGTGAATCGATTGACTTCTGCAAGTACGGCGAGCTGATTCGGCTGGAGAAGATGCTGAGCGGAGATGTCGTCGATTCGGTCAAGATGAACATGTGCAGACGGCAGGTAGGGAGAGAGATAAAGACAGAATATTTTATGTCGAAATGATGTATATGTTATATGCTTACAAATATACATTTTGTAAAATAGCTGATGAACGTGACAGAAGTTCTAGGACATGAGATATCTTGAAGATAGCCTAAGGAGACATAGAAAATAGAGGGGGGGGACAAGGTGATCATTCTCTATCTCTCTCGCTCTCTCGCGCTCTCTCTCTCTTATCTCTCGCGCTCTCTCGCTTATCTCTCTCACTCTCTCTCTTCCTCTCTCCATCCCTCTCTCTCTCACTCTCTCTCACTCTCTCTCACTCTCTCTCTCTCTCTCTTGCAGCCGTGGGACAAGGAGATCGTCCTGCGCAACATGGCCTCGTACGACGTTCTCGGCTCCGACGTCTGGGGCAGTGACGTCTTGCTTGTCGCGACCGAGGTAGGCCATGCGATCCCTAACCTCAAACCTTTAGAGCCCTAACCATATCGCCTTAGCCAAGGCTAGGTCTAGGTCTGGTTAGGGTTAGGGTTCATGGCCATACCAATGTTAATCTTTTCTTTAAAGTAATTAAATAAATAAATAATTTAATTAATTAATCCTCTTCAATCTTCACACGAGTACACAAAACAGGAGCACGGCGTTCTCCTCGTCTCGGAGGAGCGGACGGCGATTCTTGTGGAAGCGGCCGCGCGCATCTGCAGCCTGGTCGTGCTCGAGAGCTTCGGACTCATGATTGCGAGAGTGGAGAAAGGTTAGAGAGAGAGAGAGAGAAAGAGAGAGAAAAAAATGAGAGAGAGCAAAGAGAGAGAGAGAGAGAGAGAAATAGACAGAGTGAAAGAGAAAGAGTGAGAGAGAGAAAGAAAGAAAGAGAGAGAGAGAGAGAGAGAGAGAGAGAGAGAAAGAGAGAGAGAGAGAGAGAGAGAGAGAGAGAGAGAGAAAGAGAAAGAGTGAGACAGAAAGAAAGAGAGAGAGAGAGAAAGAGAAAGAATAAGTAATGGGGACGCATATTGATGGAGAAATATAGAAATAATGGGGAAACTCGAAGTCTATCAGTTGGAGTCAAATCTGATGCAGTTATGTGGTAAGTTGGAGCCTTAGAACCGCCTGGTATTCGACAGGAATGGAAGATATGAAATGAGAGGGCGAAATAGATGAAAAGACAGAGCAACGAAGAGATAACGAGAGATAGATAGAGAGAGAAAGAAGAATAGAAGAAAGAGAGAGAGAGAGCGCGCAGTGTACAACGGCTGAAATGAGATGCTTACTATGGAAAAAGATATATATATATATATATATATATATATACCGTATTTTCTCTATTAGTACCCCCGGGGGTTCTATTTTTCAATAGCCCTGCGAGAGGGGGGCACTATTAGAGGGAGGGGTTCTACTGGAGGGAGGGGTTCTATTTTTCAATGTGAGACACTAAAAGTTTGATAACAACATTTTCTTCTCAAAATAAGAAGAATCGTAGGTCGAATTCATAGGAATCATCACTGGAATATCCATTTTACCACATGTTTTGAATGAATTTGCAATGATTTCATTGGAGAGAGCATCCCATACCTCCAGGATCCATTCGAGGTACGTCTCGAGCTGAGATTTTCAGGCTGTTAGGGGGGGGGGCACTATTGGAGGGGGGGTTCTACTAGAGGGAGGGGTTCTATTTTTCAATGGCTTTATCAGAGGGGGGTACTATTAGAGGGGGGGTTCTAATAAAGGGGGGGTACTAATAGAGAAAATACGGTATATATATATATATATATATATATATACATATTTCCGGCCGCGACGCGTACCTCGCGGTCTTCCCGCTCAGTGAGCTGCGCAACGCGCTCGGCTCCGCGACTCCGATCACGAAGAAGGCGTGCGCGGCGAGGAAGATTGCGGGAACGAAGGGTTAGTAATGTTTTTTTTAAAAATAATTAAGTGTAATTAGTTAAAAATTAATCAATTAATTAATAACCACTAATTAAAACGAGGTTATTAGACCATGTAACATACGCTTTAATTAATTGTGTAATAATTGTCTAAAAAATTTTAAGTATAGTTTAGTGTATACAAATACTAGTGAAACCACTTTCAATTTTGTGCGCTATAGGGATTTTTTTTCTCATACGATTCACAGTGATTTCAATGAATATTTTGCTCATAAGGTTACATAAAATGTTCTCGATTTTAATTCTTTACTTTGTTTAAAATTATGTATATTAATTTAGTTTCAACATGGAACAAATGTGGAAACGAAGAAAAAATTCTCTTGCAGGCTGCCACCTCTTTGCGTGCTCGGAAGAGAGCGGACTTCGACTCAAGGTAATGGCGATCGTACTTATCCAACTCTTTTTTTTCTGATTAAAAAAAACCGAAACACACAATTCGCGCCTTTTCGCCTGACACAACGGCGAGAGAGCATGTGATTTAGAGAGACCCGACAACAGTAGTATTGGCACGGCCTTCACGTGGTTTTAGTTTGCTTGCTTGTGCACTTTAGTAACCGTGGTAAAGTTGGCATGTTTTTATATAAAAAAAGTGGGTGTACATAAAATTTAAAATGATTTCAAAATTAGGTTCTTGGAATATAGATAATAAATTACAACAGCCTTTATGTCTCATTACAAATAGAAACGCGCTTTAAGGGGTGTTGAAAAAATGGAGAAAGAGAGATAGAGAGAGAATACCCCTCCCTTCAGGTGGTCGCCTCGATTGGTCGCCGTCTAGTGCTGCTCCGCTGGGCACGCGGTCCGCTCCGGCGACTCACGCCAGGAGAGAGCATCGCGGACAACTTTACGCAGATTAGTGTCAGTCTGGAACTCCATATTCTCTCTCCCTCTCCCGCTCTCTATCTTTCTCTCTTTCTCTCTTTCTCTTTATCTCTCGTTCTTTCTCTCTCTCTCTCCCTCTTTCTCTTCCTCTCTTTCCATTCCTCTCTCTCCCGCTCTCTATCCTTTTCTCTTTCTCTTTCTCCTCTCTTCCTCTCTCTTCTTTCTCCTCTCTCTCTCTCTCTCCCTTTCTATTTCTTTATCGTCCTTTTTCTTTTTCTCCTCTCTTTCTTTCCTCTCTCTCTCTCTTTCTCTCCTTCTCTTTCTCCCTCTACCTCTCTCAATCTTCCGGCTTTTAGCTTCTTCATCTTACATAAACTCGCACTATGTCGCACTCATGGGCAGCCTCTTTTCTTGCACAATCATGTTCCTCGAAAGATTTAAAAGGTCAACAAACCAAACATGTGGTTTTCTATTTCATCGCTCAAATAACAATTCATTCGTCCAAACGTATTTTGTTTCCATCCTGTTTTTCTCTTCCTTAGTATTCCAATCTCACTCTTTCTCTACCTGTCTCTCTCTCTCTTCCTCTCTCTCTCTATCTTCCCCTCTCTCTCCACTTTCTCTCTCTCTCTCTTAATCCACCTACATTGTCCCATTCCCCCCCTCCTATGCTATAATACCAAAAAATTTCCCATATTCTCAGACCCACTCCGTGCACGAGGAGCCCGTCGCCTTTTGTGTCTACGAGAAGCGAACGATGCACTCGGTGCTCAAGGTTGGATTTGGCGGGAGTTTTAAATTTTGAAATTTTCTCAAATCTCTTCTTATAATCTCTCATGTCTTCTTCTCTGCAAGTATTTCTTCATGTCAATCTCTACCCTCTTGCCCATTCTCTGAACCGCTCTTCAGGCGGTCGTCCTCGGCCGGAGTCATCTCTTTGTCTACGACCTCAGCGACGGCTCTGAGGAGATCCTTGGGTGGTTGGACACTTTGATCTGGTTTGGAATAGTTTTTTTTGGGGGGAGAAAAACCCAATCTTCTTCTTTCTTTTTCTTTCCTTTTTTGACTTCAAATCGCATGATATTGCTATGATCATTTGTCTCTCTCTCTCTCTCTCTCTCTCTCTCTCTCTCTCTCTGTCCAGGGATTTCCAAAACCAGGTCGGCCGAAATTTTCCTCTTGGACCCCTACGCGGTCTGGTCGTGGCCCGCTGGAACCTGGTTTTGGACATTCCTCTGGTTATGGCTGCTTTCCAGGGACGTGCCGAAGAACGCTTCGAGCTGTATCCTCAAGGCTGCCTCGGATGGCGACAGCGACGAGTTCGTGCTGCTGCATCAGAGTCAGTCTCTCGCTCTCGCTTTCTCTCTCTCCCTCGCTTTCTTTCTCGCGCTCTCTCTCTCACTCTCTCTCTCGCCCTCTCTCTCTCTCTCTCTCTCGCTCTCTCTCTCTGCTCCGTTTCCTCATCAGAAACTTCTGTAAAGACGTTTCTAAATGCATAATCAATTCATTAAACATATATGAGTTAATACTGTCACAGTGTTGCAAGTGAATTCTACTAATAAGAATAGCAAATATATATCTTTATAAAAATATATATAATTTGCCCAGTTACGGTACGTAATACAATTCCACCTGACTCAGATTCAACGCTTCTCTTCGATCGCGCGGACGGCCGCTGGAACTGGGAGCAGACGTTCTGGTCGACGAATCTCAAGGAGTTTGGTTGGTTAAAGGGGAGCCAAAAAAATTCAATTTTGAATTCGCGCTTTTTGCCCGATAAAAGGGCGAGAGAGAGTAAGGGATAGAGAGAGAGAGAGAGAGAGAGAGGTCGACGAATCCCAAGGTATTTGGTTGGTCAACTTATGGTTAGACAAACAGTCAATCACTTGAAGTCCCTTTGCCCCGACTGAAATGACACAAATCATTACATGCCGGTAAATATGAGTGAATTTAATTAAATGGAGTCAATGAATGGGTCAATTTCCATTGTTTAGATTCAGGATTTTGGTAATTTTTAGACAGTCGAATTTTTCGCTCATTTGTTGAGACTTTACAACTTTTAACCGATGTACGCTGTCTTGAGCTCTCACTTACATGCACATTTCATAAAGATGTTGAGTTTCATATTCCTTTAACGCGGAAATTGATTTTTGTCAACTACTGCAAAAGCAAGATTTTTTTAAAAATAATTAGTGAATTTATTTTTATGGAAATTCATTAAAAAAATTTTAAAATTCAACTCCAAAATCGTTCCCGATTCAGCCTTCCGCTTCCCGTTCATCATCGGCTTCGGCGACGATCTCATCGAGATTCGCTTGGCAGTCAACGGCAATCTCCTCGCGTCCATGTACATGCCGAGCGTGCGGCTGCTGGCGCTCAAGGTAGTATTTTTAAGGAGACCGGGAAAATTCACGTTTAAATTCGCGCCTTTTTGCCTGAGACACAACGGCGAGCCTGTGTGATTTAGACAGTCAGAAACGTAGATTACGCTTGTGTTTCGTACTCTTCTTACTATCAACGGACATCATCGACCTAGCCATAAGCAATCTTTCTCCATTATAACATATGTAGTTGCAAAAGCGGAACAGCAACGATGCCATTCAAAAACTAGGCAGCTAGGTCGTTCTGCTCATGTTTTATGTATATAACTACTACATTTTTTCGAAGAAAAATGTGAAATATAAATTCTTATAGTTTCAAAATATTAAAATGTACATGCAGTAATATACAAATGTGATATTTAGAATAAAATTTGTAATTAAAGGGAACTAATTAATTAATTAATAATAACTTCCTTTTCTTTCCAGCGCGACATTTTCTTCAGCGTCGAACGCGCCTTCTCGTCAATAATTCTGCCGAACGGCGTTCACGGCGCGAGCAACGGAAGTCATCGATCGTCGTTCACTTCGAAGAAGGGAGGAGGGGGAGGAGAGAAACACGCGAATGGAGGAGAGCACAAACGGTTAGAGAGGGGGAGAGAGGGGGAGAGGGAGGAGAGAGGAGTGAGAGGGAGAGAGAGAGAGAGAGAGAGAGTTGGGGAAGACGGAGCGAATGGTGCGAGAGACGAGATGCATTGGCCAACCAAGGAACTAGGAATAAGCATTTATCAGAATGTTCGTTTTTACATTCATATATTCCGTCACTGCATATAAAAAGAACCGAGTCACACATCACAGGATCGTTTGGCTCGCGACGAGAATTTCCAAGATTTTATTTTCACCATAAACTTTCCAGCTGGGACGTCTACCGTTTCAAAGGCTCTCAACTTGAGATGGCGTCCAGTACATCTGAGGGGCCACCGCAAGCAACGTCACAGGTTTTTTGCCTTTCTTTATTTATTTTTTTTCTTATATTTTTGCTTTCCTTTTTTGAACAGAATTTATAAAATAGCAAACTTTAGACTAATGATAAATTGTGTCACAAAATTATTATTTATTAATATATATATATATTTTTTTTTTAAATTATTTTTATTGTTTAAAAAATATTTTTTAATAATCACAACTTCGCTTCCCATTCTCATATCTCCTTTCTCATTGTCAGAACACTGTCGCCGTCGCTTTTACGCCGCAGATAATGCGGAGGAATGACGCGGATTTGAGGCGAATCGAGTGAGGGCATTGATTTTTTAATCTGTTTTATTATTTTTATTTTTAATGGCTTCTGTGTTTATGAAAACCCATATAAATACAAATAAAATCTAGTATACTTTTGCGTGAAAATGAATTTTTTTTACTTTTCAATTGTAAAATAAAAATAGAAATAAAATTAAGGGAGCAAAGTTAAACTAAATTTTTGCAGTGAATTTGTATCTTATTTTTTCGTTTGAATTAAAAGAAAAGCAAGTAAATGAACTAATATAAAAGTGTCCACTTTCCAGATGTTTCATTATTATTATTATTTTTATATTCTACAAATATGAAAAATTTCATTCAAAAGCAGTAAATATAATTTTTTTGCGTGAAAATGAGGTTTTTGTTTCAACAAATTCGATTATTAAAAAAAAAAGAAAACGCACGCATCAATAAAATAAATGTCCACTTTCCAAGATGCGATCGACCGTTCGCGGTCGGCGGCGCCGGCTCGAATGGCCACGATGTCCGTCTCGGCAGCGAGAGCATCCACTTGCACCACCACGCGCCGACCGAGCGCGGAGGCAGCATGAAGAGATAGAGGACGAAGTCTCTCTTCATTTCATTTCCATGGCACGTCCGCGTCCGTGGATTGTCTCTATATTCCATGTTTATTGGTTGTTTATTTTTATTCCACCATTTATTCTAGTATCGACAGTTCGATACAATTACAATTGCCCGAATTTGATCAGTATTTCTTTTATTGACCATTCTTTCTCTCTAAAACACAGGGCTAAGTCAGGAAAAAATGCGAGAGTTCAAGATTGAGTTTTGGCTTCTTTAAGGCATGATGTCTTCACTTTGATATACATATTACGCATTTGCTTTCCACAAATACTCTACACCCTTCAACGCCATTTTGGTATGGTTCATCGCCAATTTTCTATTGATTGTGAGCAGTATCCTAATGCTTTAGACATGAAACTTCAAATTTTTTCATGCAAAATGACTGTTTTGTTTGGAAAAAGATGAGAAAAAGTGATAATTTCCAATATCGTAACGAAGAACGGAAGCTCTTACGTACATTCCATACGTACATATGTAGGTACAGGTGTCACAAATATGTTGCTGCTTTAGCATAATTACATATACATATACATACTACATATTTTTGTTTTCTGTCAGTTCTCTTTCTTCTTCTTCTAAACTTACAATTAAACATTCTTCCATATGATACATGACTCGGAAGCGTGTAATTTCTTACGCTGTATTATTTTCAGCTACTTCTTAAATTAAGCATTTGTCATTTTTGCATTTTCCCTGTGTTATCAGACAACTTTGACAATCAAGAATTTAGAAGAGGCCGATTGTGAGACATTTGATCTGCGACAAATTTGGACCGAAAAGAAGAAGAAAGAATTTGTTGATCACAGTACATGTGTAAATTAATTCGTTATTGTTGTCTTTTCAATGAACAATGTCGATGTTAAAAATATTTTGATTTGTAAAATAAAATGTATGTGAACGAACAAAATTCGTGAAGCTACTAGTTATGCATGCGCAACGAAATGAAAAAAAAAACACAGAGATACTCGGCAGAGCAAAGTTGACATCAAAACAGTGCATTAAAATAGTTTACATAAATATTATTATTATCTTGTAAGCACGTGTGGAGTATTGCCTCGTAGTTAAGTCTAACATTTAGGAAAATAAAAAAAATCTGGCATCATCATTTTTCTCGACCGCAGCAATCGAGCTGGAGCGATCCGATCAAAATCGTCCAACATAAGTATAGATGGATCACTCGTGAGGCAGAAACAGGTGGTTTAATGATCAGCATTGCAGTTTTATGCAGGCCATTCAGATGCTGTTTTGATTTTAGTTGTCTCCCTTGCACTGTAACTTATGCCATTAGAACATTTCTCGGGCTCTTTGTTGAAAGCGTTTTGAGTAATAATTCATCCAGTCCGTGTTACTCTCTCTCTCTTTCTCTCTTCCTCTCTCCTTCTCTCCCTTCCTTTCTCTCTCTCTCTCTCTCTCTCTCTCTCTCTTTCTCTCTCTCGCTCTCTTTCTTTCTTTCTCGTTCTGTTTCTTGTCGATTTCCCTCCCTCCTTTAACAATTATATTGACTACAAGACATTAAACAAATTCTTAAATGATTTTGTACATTTCAGTAAAAATGAAAAAAACTAAACTGTAACTTAGCAAGAAATTATATTCCGCGTGACAAGTCCGTCACATGGTTTTTGGCTGTTTGCTTGTGCGCTTCAGCAGTGTGCTTCTGCAGATTTTGTTTTCGCATTGTTTCAGAGCCGTAAGTAATATAAAAATGTGGAATTGAATTTCTGTGTCTTGACATAGAAAAGCGCTCTTTGGCGGTCTACCGGTGCTTTTAAAAGGGAGAGAGAAGGATAGAGCAAGAGATAGAGAGAGAAAAAAAAGCAAGAGAGAGAGAGAAAGAGAGCGAGATAGGGCGAGATCGAGAGAGAGACAGCAAGAGAGAGAGAGAGAGAGAGAGAGAGAGAGAGAATGAGAGAGAAGGGACAGAGAGAGGAGTGTGGAGAGAGGCAGAGAGAGCGAGAGAGAGAGCAAGAGAGAGAGAGAGAGCGAGAGAGAGAGGAGAGAGACATTCGGTGGGCACGAGGCCATCTTCGGCGACCCACGCCAGGAGAGAACATTGCTGTCTTTTTTTTATTATTTTTTTATTTTTATGGATCCCATCGTGTCAAAGACGCCCGTCATCCGGCATATCCAGATCGCCATTCGGAAAAAAAATGTTGAAGGAAACTTTAAATCTTAATTTAAATTTCACAAAAAGAAGAGCCATAAAACAACATATCGGAGGTGAGAATAAAAAAAAAACAGGTGGTTTAATGATCAACAGTTCTATGTTATGCTGGCCTTGCAAAATATGATTTGATCGTACCCATTGACGAATTCGTAAAACTCAAATTAATTTTAAAATACACATAAAGTCAGAGCTAACATAAAATACAAAGAAGCAGCATTTGCATCCGGTGGCGACTCTGGCAGTTGCCGTAGCAGCGCCAGCAAATGGCTCATCATCTTACGCCGGGGATTAGTTCTGATTGTGAGTCGGCTCCAAGCATTGCCGCTGCGCCTATCCTGTGTCAAAACGTTATAGTAGTATAACTAGCCAGCCTCATATATGCATATGCATATGCTATATTATCATATTTTATTGCTGTCACGCATCGAAATACCTTTCTTTATGAACGATATGAGAGAGAAGGGAAAGAGAGAGAGAGAGAGAAAGAGAGAAATAGAGAGAGAGAAAGATAGAGAGAAAGAGAGAGGGAGAAAGAGATAACGCGGGGAGATGAAAGTGAGAGAGATACACAGAAGTAGGAGGAAATGTGCGAGAGAGAGAGGTTGCAGGAAAGGTAATTGAGCGGGAGAGAGAGAGGAAATAGAGATCTAGAGGAGAGAGAGGCACCACAAATCGAATCAAAACAAATCGTATGGAGTTATATGGTCAGTCTTCGTCTTCGAACCGCCTGGTACACAATAAAAAAAGAGGAGGATATTAATGAGAAGTCGAAATCGATGGAAACAGAGTGCATGGCCATGTGGTTTTTTTGGTTAATTGCCAAACCAAAAAAAAGAAGAAATTGTACTCTTCGGTAATAATTTTAAAGTGTGGAGCGAATTGTTTTCAGTTAAAATCAATAAAAAATCACTAAATAAATAAATAAATTGGACTAGTCTTTATAATGCCGTGACGTGTTAGATGCTCATGGAGTATAGAAAATGGATAGAACTTTTATGTCTCATAAAATTGTGCTTCATTAAAATCTCACACTCTCTTTCTGACTATCTTGACGGTTTCCATCTCTCGTCCCCCCTATCTCCATGTCTTTCTCTCTCACTCTAAACCTTGATGTGAAGGAGACAAACTGAGAGAAGTAATGTGTTTTAAAAATACGAAATATTATTTTATAGACTCTAATCGTTGGCACGAGAACCAACACACGACCATTTCATCAAGCGATTCCCATATATTCACATCGTGACGAGTTAGTTGACAATGAATGTCTTGATTGAAACGTTTATCAATGATTTTCTAAATTAATTGGGAGTAATTAATTTATTACTTAATCCATATCAAACACTTCTTCCTGTTTACATTTGGCAGGCCTCCGCTCAATTGGTACCCGCCACTTTTGTGCACCATATTTTGCTTTAAAAAACCATGAAAAAAGAGTCTCCTTGGTTTGATCCTAATGTTGATGTGAAATGAACCACCAAACTCAACAACATTCCTCTTTGGACTTGCAATGGGGGTATGATATGAAAATTGAGTTGTGATATTTAAACGAAATAATAGAGTGACTCGGTCTTTAGTCACTTTTCATTCTTCGAGCGACCACTCTTCGTCCTGCTCCGAGTGCTCATCTCACTGTCGCTTTCTTACATAGAAAACGGCATTTTTTGAGCTCCTCTCTTCTTGTATACATACATTCATATGTACATCTTCTACTTCTGTAGCGTGATTTCTTCTACAATTATTCCTTTTTAGGTTGGATGTATTAAGTGCATAGGTTCAGCGTTACTCTGGAAGCATGTCATACCAAAAGACGATTGCCTTTACATTTCATTTGTTTGAGATCTTCGCAAAAAAGACGAAATATTAGTATTATTTTTGCATGGAATTGTTTGTATGTAGTAGATGTGGAAACGAGACATCTATTCAGAGAAGAAACTTCGACTCAAGGGTAATGCGACATTTCTGATCCAACATTTTGCTGAACAATTTTGTTGCGACAAATAGAAGCCCTTAGTATGGGGAGAGGTTTGAAAATAGAAGCACCATATCTTATAATGGTATGAGAGTGAAAGAGAGAAGGGTAATGAGAGAAAGGAAAGGGAAAGAGGATAAGGGGAAAAGAGTGGGGAGAGAAAGAGAGATAAAATGTGTGAGTCCTGAAGAAACATTTAAATCTGGTAAGTCCTTAGGGTAGATATGTATCTCTCTCATAAATTGTATGTATTTGCCAACTGGTATGTGTGAAGACATGAACGTACTTGAATTTTATGCCGGCAAAATAAGACGTTAAAAAACTGTTAAGAACGTCACTCCGTGCCATTAAGGGAAATCGTGGTCTGCCAACGTTTCCAAAAACACACTATCTGATCTTAACTGTTAAAAGCACTTTTTATTTCAAACGCAAGTTGAAAATGCGAAAAGCTCAGTCAGTCACTCTATGCTCCGAAAAACCTGTTGTCCATAGTTTAGTTGGCGATAACTATTAAATTTATGTTCTGCATACCACACTAATATTCAAATAGGAAAAGGCGTCTCATTTCAGATCCAAATTAGTACTTCACTTTTAGACTTGAAAATTGACTTGTTCTCTTAAGGCAGTACGAAGTGGAGCAAGAACTCGAATTTTATGCCGGCAAAAAAAGAATAGCGAATTGTATAGGTAGAATTCTATGAGCAAGTTGAAAAGGAATAATGCATCACAATCTTAAAATTTCAGGAGGACACACGAAACTAACTCGATAGTCGTTCACTACTGCACAAACTAACCAAAATGACAGAACTTGGCTGTCCCGTTACATCAACGCTACAAAAGGCTGAGAAAAAGTGGCCCACATACCGTAATAAAGAGAAGGTGTCGGAATTCGAACGTTGGGAATCACCCACAACTGGACTAGGAAAAATTAAACAATAAATTAAATGACCAGGGTTCATAATTTAGGCCTGCTCCTCCACTCCCTCAGACAATCTCATGAAGGCGTCTTCCAGCGACGCCGGCGAGAGGCAGAAGTCGGTTGCTCCCGCTGCAGAAGAAGCGTTTGCGGCGCGCGCGAAAAGATCTGACCAACGATCTTCCGCGTGGCGAGGGATCTGGACAATACAGAGAGAGAGGGCGACAGAGGGAGAGATAGAGAGAAGAAAATTACAACTGTGATAACTACTAGTATACTCTCTGAAGGCAATAAAATTAAAATTAAAAGCCATTATATAAAACCACCAATACATTTCTTATAATGCTGTGCCACGCTCTGCACTTTATCCTCTGAGTTTTGCTTTCGATTTATTTTTTTCTGTTACTTCATCTCAGACTCTTCAATGTAGCTCATTTTCCCTCTCTCTCGTTCGCGCTCCCCTTCCATCACATCCTCCTGACCTGCCAGATAAGCGCCAGCGCGTTGCCTGCTGCCGTGCGACGCGTTGCGTGACGCGAGCCACAGCGCCTTCCGCGTCGTCCACCGTCTCGGCGTTCGGCAGCACGAGAGACAGCATGTAGGCAGATCCAAATCTGGGAACAACAGTAGTATGACGACGGAGGGCATGACAGCTCTTGAGGTTAGTATCCCGAACACCACGCGACTTGAGCCCAAAATGATCTACACACCTCAACTTGAGCTCCTGATTGCTGCCGATGGTGGCCATCTTTCCCCTCCTGAGGATGCCGATCCTCGAGCAGAGCGCCTCGCACTCGAACATCGAATGCGAAGTCAGTAGAAGCGCCGTGTCCGAACCGTCGCGCAAGCCGCACAGCAATTGCCAGATGTCACGTCGTGCCTGAATTCAAATGTTTATTTTTCTCCGCCAGAATGTACCCTGAAAAAAGAAGTTCTGATTTCTGCCACTTTAAAGTAGTATGCACAGGCATTTGTACACGTTTGCGTGCATTCCTATTTACTGTATTGATATGTAGTGAGAATTTGTACTAATAATAAACAGAACCTTTGGATCAATGCCAGCGGTCGGCTCGTCAAGGATAATGAGACGATTCTGCTCCAGCAATGAGACGGCGACGCTGATCTTGCGCTTCTGGCCTCGGCTGTTAACAGTAGTGTAAGCAGAATGTTTAGAGAGAAGGAAAGAAATAGCATCCATATTTCCTTGCCATGAAAAGTCACGGAGACCTCAGATTCTTCGTAGCCTTGCCACCATGCTCGGACATTCCGACGCAACGCAGCAGAGTGGCGGCCTATTATGCTTTAGTTATTTATACTTACATATATACATACATGCATAACCTCTAAAAAATTTAACTGCACCGAAAAAAAATATATATATTGATTAATTGATAACCTTCTGATACGGCGCGGGAATGCCATGCATGCCGGCGAGGAGAGCGAGCGACTGACGGCCGGTCAGCTCGGGAAGAAGCACGTCGATTTGAGGGCAGTAGCCGAGCGCCTTCAAAAGGAGAAGAAGAGCTTGACAAGGTGCGGTGAAATTGAGAAGGCGCTTTTGATATGATGTAGTTGATATCGGCTCATAAACAAGTCAGTTTCTTAGTGTAGATCACGCTCATGGGTGTCATTAAAATTGTCTTTCTTGCAAAGACACTCCCATGGGTGGGAGTCCACAACAACAACTGTTCGTCATGTGTTTTGTCTGCTTGTTGGTTTAAAGATCTGTCTCTGTCTCTCTCTCCCTCTTCCTCCTTCCGCTTGGCTCTCTCTCTTCTGTCTCTGTCTCTCTCTCCCTCTTCCTCCTTCCGCTTGGCTCTCTCTCTATCTTGCTATCTTGCCCTCTACCTCCTTCTCTCCATGTCTCTATCTCACAATGCGTCTTCCATTGGTATTCACTGCTCCTCCACTCGCGAATATTCTGCCTGTGATGACGTCACATGTGGATGTCTTTCCTGCGCCGTTCACTCCGAGAAGGCCGAAACATTCTCGCGGTCGCACGCCGAATGAGAGATCGTCAACCTTGTAATGTGTCGAATTATTATTATTTCTTTTTACTATAATAAAATAAAATCTATTTACTTAACTTAATAGAATTAAAGTATCTTAACGAGGCAAACAAAACACATATTTATTTTAAAGGAGAAGGAAAACGTAATTTAAAGAATTAAAAAGTGTATTAAATAGCTTTTCAATACAATAATAAGCATAAAAAACTTAAATGTAAAAAAAAAATTATTTTTTGCTACCGCGACGACGTGGCCAAACTCCTTGGTGACATGGCGCACGGCCAAGGCGTACTCGCTACTGCTGCTCGGCTTGCCCACTTGCGCACGCTCAACGGCGACGCTGTCGTCTTCGGCAATCAGCGCCATCTGTCACCAAGGGGATTCGAACCCCTTACCCTTGGTCTTACAATAGAGGAAGACGACCACTACGCCAATTTTTCACAATTGGGTCGTTGGGGCCATGTGTCACGATGAGGATTGGAACCCGCAATGACCCCCTGTCTTATAACACCCAAGAAGATCACCACTAGGCCAACCTCGCAAGAAATGACTTTCCGCCGGCGGCCATAAAGGCTGACGTTTTCGAGGAGTCGGCACGTCCAGTTGAGCTGCATCATGAGAAAGGCCAAGAAGAAGAAGATGCTGCCGATAGCAAGGAAACAGCAGATGTGGCCTGTTTAGGATGGGCAAGTTGAAGTATTAGGTAATGAAATCAGGTAACATAATTAATGTTAAATAGTGCACGTGCTCTTAATAAATCGTATATAATGACATAAAAAGGAAGCATCATTACTTTTTTTTACAAGTGGCCGAAAACTTCCATGTTCAAGGTCCCCGTACATTCCTTGAGCATATTGGCCCCAACAAACATACATACAATTGCATTATTTAAAAAAAAATTACGCAACGAAACCAAAGATAATTTGGGTTTTTTCTCTAATTTTGTTTTCAATTCCTTTCTCTCTAACATTAGGATTGGTGCGCATTCAGGCAGATGGGCTCGAGTACAAAAAGTAAAATCAATTTTTTTTAATCGGTTTCAGTTTGGAGAAATGAAGAGATCATTTATTTCAGACAAAAATAGGATTATAAAATAAAGCTTGCCTAAATTCTCCCACTGCCAGCGCTCGTCAAACGTGCCGCCACAGCTCGCGATCGTGCCGACCATGTTGCCGGCGCGGATGAGACAGAATGACGGCGAGAGCACGAAGGCGATCGGCTGGCGTATCAAATTTATCGATTCTTCCAAAGTAACTTTACTATTTCGGTAGTCAAAATAGCAAATAATATGCAACATTTTGAAAAATCGTCACATTTAATGGCAAAAAAAATTATAATTTTAAAATATGTACCTCAAAGACTAGCTGCCAGAAGCCTTTTTCATCTGTATTCCGGCCGACATCTTGAGTCATCGAAACCATGGAGAAGGTGTTGGCGACGACAGCTTGTACGAAACGGAGGGATGAAAAAGAAAGTTTAAAGAGCATAAAAAATCACATCGAATGGACTATTTCTTTTTAAAATTGAAGAAGTTTGAATTAAATTGTGGTTTGTGGCCAAAACCGAAATTTGCTTAGAAACACATATTCAAATGCAGATACCCAAAAAGGGTATCCGAGATTTTTCCTCGTAGAGATATATTATATGTAGTTTTTCCTGCTCTTTCTTATGGAAGATTCAGTTTTTGGAAGTCATAATAATAAAAAAAGTTATTACCTAAAAATCATTTTTCAAAAAATTAAATTGCACAAAAGTCATAAAAATGTTAGTTTTTTAAAAACAGTCACCTGGGACTTTTTTTGTGTATTTTTTAATAACGAATCGAAATTTGAAAAGATTTTCGAGAAATATTAAGTATAACGTTAGATATGGCCTTCCAATTTTTTTAAACATTTTTACTTATAACTAAGAGAAAAATTTTTTTTCATACTTTTTGAAAAAATATATTTCTTTATGAACACTAGATGTGTCCCTCAAAAAGTCAAAGTAAAAGAAAACAAAAATTCCCCGGGGCAGGCGCCTATGTAAGCCTCCTTGAGTCTTACAGAGAGGCTCTCTTAATTCAAAAGGTTTCTGCTCTCAATTCTGTTTCAAAGACTCCATTTCGCCCACGACATCTTTCTTTTTCTGCCTGCCCCGCTCCCAATTCCCCTCATCCGACTTTAGATTCATTATCTCGACCATGTCTAGCATTCCCCCCCCCTCCCCCCACCCCACTCACTCTCCAAGGTAGTCGGCGTCCCAGTCGGTCAGCGAGAACATGAGTGCGAAGATGAATGAGGCAATCACGAAAAAGACAAAGTCGTAGAGAATGTTCGCCAGCCAGAAGAGCGCGCAGGGAATTCCGGCGAGTCGTTGCTAACATAAGAATTACTACATTTTTTGCCTTCAAAATCAAAAGTTACTTTCTAATTGATAAATATTATGAATCTTTATTTTACAACTTAATTTGCTAATATAATTAAATTTGCTGATAACAATTAAAAATATAGTAATTAATGAAAAGCGATCGTAGAAAAATTATATGAGATTTTAATTGCCGCGGCTCTCTCATACACAATTGCAGTTGTCACGCAGAAGGTTTCTCCGACCTGCGAAATTGCATGCGAGAACAAGAGAGAATGAACGCGGAATTCGAACCCGTATGAAATATTTCGCCCTCCTTTAATTCAAACCTGATGCTCAAAGTTGGTCGTTCGGTCAATGGTCGGAAATGTGACAAGGTTTGCCGTGACCATCGAAAAGACGATCATGAACACGGGGCCGAGCATTTGGGTCTGAATGACAATAAATAAAGCAGAGTTAAATTCCTGCTCAACTTTTCTAAGTGGAATATGGTTAAAAAAAATAAAACCTTGAAAGTGTTTAAGTAGTTGATGTTGACGAAGAGCACGATAATCAGACAGGGAACGAAGAATTGCGGGATAAGCATCGGCCAGTGCGTCACAGTATAGAGTAAGCGCTTGCGGAGCAGGCAGCCAACGCGCGTGGCGGCCAGCGAGAGCCCGTGCCGACAGCCTGTTTATAAAAATTACTTTTTATTATAATAAAGAAAAACTTTTTTTAACAACAATATGTAATAATTTTTCATGACACATTATTTCATTTAATATTCCAATTTCAGGTCTACGATATATATTGTTAGGTGATTAAAATACAGATTGGCCAACCATCATGGTTAATTATCAAAATTCACAGATTCTTCTAGCGTTAAAGGAAGTCTCCGGCGAATGTTTGGACAAGCAATTCAAAATAGGCATTTGACCCATGAAGTGTCCCGCGCGGAAGGGCCTCAAGCTGCCACTGGCTAAAATATGCCTAGTTCTCTACCGTCACGTTTTCGTAAGGCTGAGATCCTCTCATTTCAGTGCTGCTGCCCTTGCACTCTCTCCACAGAAATTTGTGTTCAAAGAATTGTATAGGGAGCTGACCTGTTGAGAAAATTCCGGCCAATATCGGTTGCGAGCTCCGATATGCACGCTGTGAAGAATTTGTTTCTGGTTTGGCCGGTTTTGTTATACACGGAGCTTTTTTTCAAAATAGATGGATTTGGCGTTTTTGATGCGCTCGAGCGATACAAAATAGGAGGGTGCTCAGATCTACAGTAGCCAATTCTCTACCCGTGATATTTAAAATGAATATAACTCTGGAATGATAAGATGAAATACATTCAAACTTTCCATATCTAAGTTTTACGATGAGACGAACTGATCCATGCTTAAAAAATGATATGTTAATTATTCGCCGGAGACCTCCTTTAAAGTTGTTAATTATTTTAGAATACATAATAAATCGTTGGTGCATTGAAATAGAGATTCTTCCTTCTACCGTCGTCGTCGAGGATTTCCTTGATCGCGTCGGAGGTCGCCTTCTGCGACTGCTACTCCCTGTGTGCCATCTCTCCGAGTCTGCATTTTCACTCTCTTTTTTAAATACCTATATATTCACTATTTTAGTTAATTTTAAGTTTATAACTCTTTATCCGCTTATCAGGCCTAATGTGCTGATGAATGCACGGGGCCCTCTCTATCGCATGAAAGCGGACGTCGGTAGGATCCGGGCGTCGTATTGGCCGACGTGGACTGGCCAGCCGAGCGCCGCTTTCTCTGGGCGCAGCATCGATGGATTGGATTTGAAGATGACTGGGCACGTAGCGAGCAGATAGCGGAGGTGAGCTTAGTATTTTGAAAGGAAGCCACTGGGCGGCCGCGAAATGTGGCATGTTTTATTTGTTTTCTTTTCAACAGTATGTAATTATGTTATTTCCAGAAATAAATTGTCCTCTATACCTCAGGATGGCCTGCTCGAGGTTGTTGAGCGAGACACAAGAGCTGGCGACACCGAGGGTGTCCGCCTTTTCTTCGAGTTCGGCGAAGAGCGTCGGGAAGCTGATTGTGACGATGCAGAGAATTTCTTTTTTTTTTTACAATTTTAGAAAATAAAATAAAAGATTTTTTGCTGTTTCAAAAAATACGATTACGTTATTATGTATAAATGAAAGCCATGACGTATATATGTATACATTCTAAATGTAAAACAATAAACGAATAAAAAATAGAACAAATTAATATAAATATTTTTTTTAAATAATAAGTCAATCAAAAAATTAAAATATAATAAAAATTAAAAAAAGAATATATTATTTGAAACACATGAAACGACGAAAGGGCAAACCTCGCGTGGTGCCCATCGGGCACACTGAGCTGGAGCTGCGCCGCGTGGAAGGCGTGCATCTTTGCACTGGGCACGTGCGACTCCATGAATCTGACTATAGGCTCCGCCCCCGCCGCCGCGCGCTCCTCTTCACGAAAAACGACGTTAAGCAGATAGCCGCCAGTGCCGAAGCTGGGCGGGATATTCAAATTGTCATTTTATTTTATTTTCCCATTTGATTTCCTTATTATTTCCTCTCGGAATTTGTTTTATCTCTCTCTATTCTACGTTTTCTATATTTGTCACTCTACCCTTCCCTCTCGCTCTCTATTTTTCTCTCTCTACTTCTCTCTTTCTCTCTCTCTCTTCCTCTCGCTGTCTCTCTCTCTCACCGTCTCTTCAGAAACTGCGGCGTGCCCGCAGCAACGATTCTTCCGGTTGCCATGATGGCGATTCGGTCAGCAAGCCGCTCTGCCTCATCAGTGTAGTGCGTCGTCATGAGGATCGTGCTGTAAGAAAAGAGAAAGTGAGAGAGAGCGTGAGACAGAGAGAACGAGGGATTGAGAGACAGACAGAGAAATCGAAGAGTTGCCTCGAATCTGGGCGGTATTCTTGTTTTTAGATATGTTCTCTCCTTTCCTCTCTCTCTTCGTCTCGCTCCATGTCCCTCTCTTTCTCTCTCTCCTGCCATACCTCTTATTCTTGCATCTCTGCAGCAGTTTCTCGATGTCTCTCCTCGCGCCCGCGTCCATACCAGCAGTTGGATCGTCGAGAAGAACGACGGGGCACCCGCCAATCAAAGACATCCCCACGCAGAGCTTACGCCTCATCTCGGCACTCAAGTCAGCCGCCACCTAGAGCGAGAGAGAGAGAGAGAGAGAGAGAGGGAGAGAGAGGGAGAAAGAGGGAGAGAGTACGAGAGAGACAAAGCGATAGAGGCAGATATCATACAAAAGAGTAAAAGAGGGAAGGAGATTATAGCTACAGCAAAGAGTAAAGCCTACAGGCAATAAGATAACGGCAGAGTACGGTGTTTGAAGTGATCAGATGTATCTGTACATTCGTATTATCTATATTAGTATTATTAATATTACTACTATTAGTACTATTAATACCGGACCCAACATTGCGTTTTATGTATCGCATTGCGCAGCATCTTTCAAATGTTTTTCGGGCTAAAATATGAATTTTCTCGTCAGCGTCAACTTGTTTTGAGAAAATAATGTTACCACAGTATATATCAGTGTCGACAGAAAACAACGTTAAAATGCGCCCTGAGCGCTGAAAATTCAATTCGTATTATTTATATTAATACTATTAATACTATTTATACACGACCCAACAATGTTGAACGGGACTGTAAGCAGCTAAAATCAACGACAAGGAGAGATTGCTATACCGTCTCCCGCTTGTCGGTCAACTTGAGCATGCGGCAGAGCTCGTCTCTCTCCTCGTGCCACGTCTTGAGGTCGACGCCTTTGATGCGTGCGACGAACTCGAGATGCTCGTTGACGGTGAGTTACTGATGGTGAGATGAAATTTTTGAATTTCACGCCAAATTAGTTCAAGAAGAAAAAAATCAGACATACATTGTTCGCTTTAAATGTAGATCAATGAAATTGATTAATTAGTATTGAGTGATTAAATACTGTACTAACATTTAGAAGCGGATTTGTCTGGGAGCAATAGCTAATTCTCTCGTGGCATGCTGCAAAGTCCGCCTGGATGTCCTTGCCGCTGATGCGAATCGTACCCTCTGTTGGCGCCGTTATTCCACAAAGCATCGAGAATGTCGTACTCTTGCCTGCTCCATTGTGGCCCAAAAGTACCGTAATCTAAAGGGGGTTATTTATTAATTAATTCTATTACCGAAGCGAAAACGGGTTACCTACTAATTTAACGAGCTGTTGGTGCCTACAGATATCATTTTTTTTTTGCATTTTTGCAAGTCATTCTTGCTAGCTGCTGTGCGCTAGGAAGCTGTTCTTCCGACGGGGAATCGAACCAGAAAGCTTCATCGTCACATATCTAGTACACTACCAATGGGCCACCGGAGGAACCTGTCCGCGGTACGCTTTGAGTTTGAGGCCGTCGATGGCACGCTCGCCGCTGCGCCAGATCTTGACGACCCCCGAAGCGTCAATGTCTGCGATGGCGCCGTCGGCGTCCACTTCTACGGAACAGTATTCGACGGAGGCGGCATTGTTAGCTGAAGTTGCTCAATGGTGCAGAAATCTCGCAATCGATGAACTCTCGTCCTGCCAGGCGGCAAATGGAATTTTGAGTTTTTGGCCTCTTATAGGTAATTACAGAGGACAGCAGACAACAGTCAATTTGTTTGAAAAAGAAAGAATTACCTTGCGTCTCCCTACCGGCCGTTACGGAGTTCATTGTCAGCCAGGCAAGAAAAAGCGAGATCACTCCTAAAATTTTATATTTTAATTTTTTCTACTTCAATATCGTTACATTTTTCCATCTAATTTTCAATGCAAAATCATTACTGCAACTTTTATACTTTTACTCCCAGTTTTAATAATATTTTATATTCTTAAATGAGCACGAAACACAGCCGCAATCTATAAGAAGTTTGCACTAACCACTCTCTAAATGACACACATGCGCCCCCACTTCTGTGTCAGAAAAGGCGCGAATTCAAACATGAGTTTTAGGTTCCCATAATTTGATATATTCACCTCCTCCCCCACAGAATCCCAACACCGACTTCTCCAACCTCGGATGGCGACGGTGGCCGACCGGAATAGCTCGGCAATGAGTATGGCGAGGTCAATCATGCAAAGTCCGAACAAGAGAACTGCCGCTGCGAGCATCAATAGAGCGTTCGGTGTCTGAATTGATTTTGACTTGAATCTCGTCAGATTCAAACTCGCTAGGCGGGAAATTCAAACCTTCGGCATTATCAAGACCGGAATCGAGATGATAATCAGTGCGGGCAGCATCTTGAGCGCGCCCGTTATCGCGCGCGAGACGAGAAAGACGCCGCCCCCCATGCCCATCATCATGAGGTAGTCCTGCAGCGAAAGTTGAGATTTAAAAATTAATGGATGGAAAATGAAGAGAAAATTTATTTACACAACTCTTTCATGTTTCAAGGCGAGCAAGCTCACTAAGTACTGTTCAAGTACACCCTATTCTCTTGGTGCACGCTTGTGCGTACTATACACAGACAGTATCGCTCAGCTGCCAGATGTCTATGCTGTGGTCTGTGCCCAATGGGCCAACCGAAATACTCTGTTAATGCAACACTTTGCGTCGAATCATAATATTTTCGTAAAAATGCATTATTTTCACAATTTCTCATGCAGATATAATGCAGCCAGCAATATATATGATCTGAAACAAAAAGCTTCATTAATAGACCGAGTTTTACGCTTGGACCTCTTGGCACGCGCCTGCAATAGGCGCTATGCATAGCATTGAGCGAAACAAAACGTAGTAGATGGAAAGTAGTATCTACGTATGTTAGTGGAAAAAACGTGCGAATCGGCTCTTAAAAGCGAGCTCGGAAAAATGGTATCCTTATTTCTTGTCACTCGATTTTTCGTCAATTGTTTTTGTCAGTATCTATCTTCGCTTTCGATCTCTTTCTCCAACCTTCATGCCAATCTCGTCGCTGCAGTGATGTACTGTCATAACTAGCCCTGGAAAGATCGCTATCGCGACTACAATGCACGTTAGTGACAAAGTGTCGGCCTGAAATGAAATCTTTTTTAAATCTATCTGTACCTCGTTCATATGCACGTCAGCTTCTTTGTCATCATTCCTCTTTCTCTCCTTCTCTCTCAATCTTTCTATCATTCTCTCTCTCTCACTGTTCCATTTCTTCTACCTATCACTTTCTCTCGCTTTCATCTGACCGCTGAGCTATCCTTCGATCTCCCTGGAACGGCCGAGTAGTCAACGAAAATAGACGACAACCTGTTCTCACCGTTGATAAGCAATAATGAGATTTTGATAAGGAGAAAGACGAAGAAGAGAGAAGTTTTCACCTTTGAATATCGCAATAGGTTCTCTTCTCTCACATTCTCAATCCTTTTACATATGTATATATGTACATACTATCTCGCCCTCTTTATCTATATGTTACTCCACCTCTCTATCTCCCCCTCTCTCTACGTCTCACTCTCTCTCATTCTCTATCTCTTACTCTCATTCGCTCTCTCTCTATCTTTCACCTGCTCGAATGCAGTCTGGAGTGCGCGCTGGAGAGAAAGCGTGCCGTAGAGCATATAAACGTTGCCTCTCAACGATTCCTGCGTAAACAAAAATCATAAATACTTCTCATTAGTTCTTATTTTCTAAAATAAGTTTTGATTGAAGTTTTAATTAGGTTGACAAGTACTTCGAAGAAGAAGAAAAAAAACGAACGAATAATTAACATACACTCCGGCTGTCGATCTTCCTTATTGTGTAGTTCAACACTCGTTTAGAAATATCGATTCGATTAAAGACGATACCGCCAAAGTATCTAGTAAACATTTGTGGCTTTCGTTTCGATGTATTCAATCAATCAATTTATCATATCAGGCATTCGATGTATTCCATCAATAGAACTTGGTTGAATGCAAAACATCCGATCTATCACAATGCATGGTAAATAATATACAGATTTTCTTAGATTATAGATACATAATACTAATAGTAAGATATTCGATTATCACTTACTTTCTGCTTCGCAGCGCCTGCTCAAATGCGGTACGGTTCCTGAATTCGACCGCCGTTACCGTATTGTTCTGAAAGAAGATAAAATGAAAGTGATCAAGACTTCTGTGAGGGTCTGTCCATACCCCATCCCTCTTTTCTACATTTTCATATTGAACACGTCATATGAATAAAAGTTTTGGAATCAATCAAGATTTCTTTTCGCTTAAAGAACCTCTGCTAGGCGGCGGTATTTTTAAATGATTAATCGTTGTCATGCAAAAGTGCTAAAAACGAATCAAACTTGCTCTCTGACCACGCAAGCAGATTGGGCACGCGTGTCCAGGTTGAATGCGACTTCAAAATTAGAAATCATCTGCCGCGCTGCGTGCAGAATTTCCGGATCATCTGTTTTCCTGTGGAATCTTCTATATTTGGCTAAACCACATCAAAGCCTTCCCATCAAAAATATAGTAAATACACGCAGGGTGGCCGGCCCCAGACCCAGCCTCGGTGTCCGGGCCGACCCTGTGGGCCGAGGGCCGTGGATAATTGACTGAAGTTCTCTCCCAATTTCCAAAGTTCCCAACTTATGAGCCAATTCATGACTAAAAGGCCCTGCCTTATTTCGTATGCGTTACAGATGTATTGCGCATACGAATTTTCTCAATTTGGGATGAATTTTTTCTCCGACGAAGATATTTTTTAGAACATTTTTTTAGATTTCGGGGCGGGCCTCTTTCGGGGCCGACCCCCGGGGGCCGGGGCCTACCCTGGGGGCCGGGGCCTACCCTGGGGGCCGGGGCCTACCCTGGGGGCCGGGATCTGGATATTTTCGGCAACCGGCCACCCCTGCATACACGTACATATGTATGTATATTCATATGTTTAAAAATAAGTAAGTACCAACAGATATCCAAGCAGCCCATTTGGGCACGCAGACAGATCCTCGATAGTTCCTGGTTCCAGATCTCCCGCATTTTCCTTCATGTTTGAACTGTTCTGCAACACAAGACATATATGTATACATATAGAATTATCATAATTCGACAAAAATTAATCTTTTCATTTTCAGCATATTCTCCAGTGAAATCAATTTATATATTAATTACCAAGCAATAATTCTTTTGTTTTAAGCCTTATTATAAATCGAAAAAATTAACTTCATGGTTTTATTTTCAAAAAATTAGCATGCAAAATTTGCATTAATATTAGTAAAAACTTTGTTTAAAAAAACAATTCTAGCTAAACAATCGCCAACCACACAGAACGCAACCAGCGCGCAGTAGAGCAACGGAAACCCTATCTAAATTAGTTGTGAATATTTAGGAATGCAAAAGGACAAATAGCCGCAATTCTCTACTATTTGTCATTTTAAGTCATTGAGTTTCTTTGGCTTAAGTAGGAAACTACCGTGTCCACCTAAAGAAATAATAGAAAATTAATAAAGAAAAAATTAACTTTTCTATTAATATATATTTTTTAAAAATAAATTAGAAAGAATGTTCTATAAACTTTTAAATTGACGCTGTTTAGCAGGCTTAAATGTTAAAAAAAACTTTCAACAGTTGTGCTTTTGATTTTTACAAGAAAGTGAACGAATAAGAAGGACAGCAATTTATAAACCTCGAAAAGGGTCCAAATCTTCGAGCGCCATGCAAGACGCGCGTTCTTCCAGAGGAGAAGGCGAAGCTGCTTCAGGAACCGTCTCATTCGCTTGAGACTCAAAAGGCGACCATTTCGAATTGCTATTATCGATCATTCAAACCCTCATTTTAAATAACATGAATTTTCTAACGTTAGTTACACAATGAACAGGCAGAAAATTGCAACATCAAATGTGTCTCTCTATGCATCTCTCATGCATTTTTCTCTCTCTCTCAATTTATCTTACTATCTTGCATTGCCTTCCTCTCAAGCAATGGATCAAAGATGAACTGCAAACAACGAATCAATGAATGCATCAAACGTATAAGTATTCGTTTGATGCATACTAAAGGTCTCTTAAGAGAAGATAACTTCAGTTTCAGAAGTAATAGATAAAGAAATAAACATTGCAGCTTCAGATGAGCGATTGTAAGTAAATTTCGACCCAGAACGGTTTTCTTTCGTCAAACACTTCCTTTAAACTTAAGGAAAAAGTGACTGATAGACTTGTTAGCGCCTCTTTCGCTGCTTGTGCCACTTTCATATGCAAGTTGAATTCGTTAGCGAAGAGCTCTCTCGTCCTCCATCTTCCTCTCGTTCTCAGATCTTTCTTCTCGCTACCTTGCTCTGTTACTGTCTTTGTCGCTATCTCTCTTACCATATCTATTTTCTCTTATAATATCTATTTTGCAATTGTTGCCATCCTTCACCTGTCCATGTATTCCCATCCAAAGGTGTTAGTCTGACTCATTTTCTCTGAAGGATGCCGACTTGGCACTTGGAAGTGAAATTGTTGCCATTTCCACTTGTTGCCTCTCCTGCTCTCTATCTCTCGTTCACTCTCACTTTTTCTCTCTCTCTTTCTCTTTCTTATCCGCTATCATTCTCTCTTCCTATCCCTCACACTCATTCTCTCTCTCTCTCTCTCTCTCTCTCTCTCTTCCTTTTCTCATGATGAATTTGTCCAACTTTCAGCACCTTATAAAAACCTTTTCTCATTCTTCACACATTCATTTAGTTCAGTCGGTTGGAGCTTTGACGTCTTGTTCCAGACATGTTCAAAGATTTGACGATGTTGGATAACTCATAAATTATGCTTTATGCTACGTGGCTTGTTCAGGGCGGGAAGAACGAGAGGGAGAGATATTCAGGGGTTGAGAGATGAGATCAGAGATGGTGTGAGTCGCCTCGTATGCGCAACCCGAGCATGCAATCAAAAAGGCCTCCGTTCGTCTGTAAACACGAAATTTAAGCTAACCCCTCACACTTTCTAACATTAGGAACACACTCTCCATCAGCACCAACATAGGTAAAATCAGGCAGGCAAGATTAAAAATCGTTTTGGAAACACTCAGGGTGTTTACTGCGCTCCAAGAAGCACTCAATCGAATACACGTAAACGAGATTACTAATGCCAAATTTCTCATAGCCAAAATGCACTTATAAAAGTACTCCAAATATCTCATCCATAGTCACGAGTCAACCCCCCCCCCCCCTGCTGCTGCTTGCGTTTCAGGCAAAGACGAGGAGGAGCAGTGGCGTCCAGGGCTTGGTGCGACTCCTGTACGTCGATCCATATCTCTACCCAAACATTCCCAATATATTTCATTATTCGCATTTAAGCAATCATTCGTTACTATGTATGCACCTACATATGTTTTGTTCTGTCACATCGATATATTAGTTTCATATGAGATAGAGAAAATATAATTATCCCTGCAAATGATTTAATCAGGTAAACATGTAAATTGAACGTAGAGAACATTATCTAACTGAATTGCATAGATAATGAATACGTTCGTTTCATTTCGCCCATGATCACCATTCACTCTCCCAGCATTCCCCCATGGCGGGCGGTCGCCTCTCTCTGATGGACCTCTCTCCCTTTGTCTGTTGCCTCTCTTGCTCTGCTCTGCTCTATGCCGTGATGGTGCAGACTGCCGTTTTGCGTCAGGAAACAACGTGCTCCAATCAATTCGACCTGCTCAATTCAACCTGCTTCCCCAGTGCCCGCGGGTCCTGGAAATGCTTCGTCCATCCAGCAAATAGGTTATCATTTATACAACAATTTTTGTTGCTACATTGATTCAGTGATCAAGGCAATACCAAGTAGTTTGTCGATTTCAGCAAGGCTATCCCTCCACAGAATAATGGCGAGAACGACTACGAATTCATGGTGTCAACAGAGTTTCAAGGCTGTATTACGCCGAATGCACTGAAAAATGTTTGTTATTATCCATTTCTTCTTTGAATATTTTGTATCTTACTCTCAAGCATGGTCTATTAATGTTTCTTTAGGTATTTATGAACAGGGAAAACTACTATGAAATTCAGCAAATTATTAATTCCTCTGATTCGTTTTTCCACAATTCAAATCGCAAATCTTTAGGTCACACGCTGCTACTTTGGCTCGCTTGAGCTTCGCAACCCGGATGGAACTGGAGTCGGAGAGGACTTTAACATCACAAAGGTCAAATAAATTTTTTAATCTATTCAGCTCTCTAGCCCGATATCTAATGTTGCTTGTACAAGAATAAAAGTAAACTTTGTATACTTTTTAGGACCTTGTGGCAAGTCGAAAGTTTGCCGTGTTCAATGCTATGAAGAATGGTTCGATTCATCCGCACGAAAGCTACTGCGAGCCGTCGCTTCGTCGTGGCCTCCTCTACTCTGACGACAAGGAACGCGTGCACGTCGACGACTGCGCAGGCGGAGATTCGTGAGGACACATTTAATAAGAAGACTAAGAAATAAAGAAAGAGAATTCATTTAAGGACAACCAAAGTGATGCACACGCCACTGCAAACAATAGCCTCTACGCCATCAAAGGAGTTTGATCTTTTCATACCTATTTGCCTTGCCATATAATTTGGAGAACTGCTAAAAGATTAATATTTCGGTAAATGAGAAAAATTTTGGAAAAAACAGAAAACAATAGAATTTTATATGCATACATACGTGCAATTAAAGGAAGTCCGAGGCGGATAAATAGTGTCTTGTTTTTTTCGCCTTATTTGGTCGGGATGTGCTAGAAACTTCGATTGCAAGTATCCCGAAGTCACAAAAACCTTCATGCCCTGAGGAAATTAACACTGTTTTCTACTTTAAATTCCCAAATATTTTATTTTCCCGCCATTTTCAAAAATTTTAAACAGAGCAACATTGCGGCGACTGGGGCCAACCGTGTCATGCGTATTAATTGCATACATATGGTGCGCGCAACCTACATTGGCCGGGTTTTTCTTAACACGTTGGCTCACCTGGCAGTGGTGCAAACCACAAGTTTCTGGGGAGAGAAGCAAGGGGCTGTAGCATCATTTCTGTTCATTCTTTACTCCGTTCTTTTTATCATTCCGTCCAAATCCGTCAGGGACTTCGTGGTAGGAGTTTTTCTCTAAAGGCCTTCTTTAAGCACAGAAGTTCAAAAAAAAGCTGAACATCATAAACCAATAAGTCATCATCATCGTTTATGTGTTGCTTGCAACACACAAACATCATCATCATCGTTTGTGTGTTGCTTGCTACAATTGCGACGGCTATTGCGATTGGAATCATGATTTATTTTACTTTTCATTGATGTGACACGCTTCTTCCTTTATAAATGAGCATTTCAAAAATTTTCGCACTCGAATAAGGAGATACAGCAGATGCAGCAGAGATGCATAACATAGCCTTGATGTGAAGTATTACGATATGGCTCGAAAAAGTGAGGGTTTGCCGGTTTGTGTCCGTTACGTGAATCACTAATGTGTCCGCATCTATTTCCCGGCCGATGGGCTCGCCTCATTTAACATAACATACAGCGTGACCGCTGATAGCATATCCACAACAGCACTCAAAAATGGGAAACCTTGCATCTTTTTCGGAATTGGGCTATATTTTGATAGGATCGTCACCAAAAAATAAGGAGAATGTCGCTGGTGACTCATTTCGATGAAGAAATGAGAAACAGAGAATGAGAGAATGATAGTGACAGAGAAAGAAATAGGAGGATCCTTCCACACACAAAAACACATGATGCTTGTTGCCATAATTTTATTGGCCAATGACGTTATTCATTTGAATCTTCTTGGAAATAATTGCAGCCACTCGAAAAAATGAATGACATCACAAGCTCGGATCGGTTGCCCATCGAAGAATGTCCGGGAGACTTCCCTCTTTTCGGGCACTTCTTGAGTATCCGTTCGACGAGTATCCGACTCGGGCTCCCAGGAGCGGTAGTAAATAAATACTCATGGAACCGAGGGTCGTGCACAATTGAATGAATGAGTTGAACTACTGATGACCTCTCAATTCAGCATAAATAAAATTTCCCATATATATTTCATATTCATTACCATTTCCTTACGCATACAAAATCTTCTCAATTTTTGATGGAATTTGTTTTTTAAATGTTTAATAGATTTTTTTTTCATCTTTGGGACCAGGGGGCCGGGGCTGACACCTGGCCTGACTGATCCTCTCGACCGATTCGGCAGTCTTCATATTTGGCATCGGTAGACGATTTCTGAAGGCGATGACAGAAGGTACTGAACTCGCAAGTTTAAACAAAAAAAATTAACATTGAAATGCACTTTACAATGTTAGAGTCGACAGTCTTCTTATATGTACATATAATATACATTCACACTTTCAAGATATGCAAATTAATTAGTAATACGTGAAATTTTATTGCTCTTTCGCCGGCACGTCTTGCATTCGATCTTCAATACCCCGTGGGCATACAAGCTTTCTTGAGCTTCTCTACAAACTGTTGTCGGAGAAGACTTCAACATCAAAGAGGTGAAATTTACCTTTAAGTGTATTTATATATAATGCTGCATGCCTGGACTCAATGCAAACTTTCTATCAACTTTTGAACCTTACGGCAAGTCGGCAGGTTGCCGTAAGGTTCTAAAGTTGATAGAAAGTTCGACCGAGAACATCTCGAATCAAGCGGAGCGCTTGTTTGAACTGATAGTCATCATTTTATGCATTTTATTAAAACTAATATTCTGGTTTTATTGACGAGCTTTAACCAATTTGTGTTAAAAAAATAAAATTTAAAAAAAAAATGCTTAAAGCTGGAATAATAATTGCAGGTCGAGTACACTTTCATCGCTTACACCGTTGTCATTGGGGTTGCAGCCATTCTAACCGGCATCTCAATCGTGTATTTCCTGCTTTAATCTCGCCCAAACGTTCCTTCCCGATAAAATTTATTGTTGCACAATACTTGGACTGCTCATAGGAATAATGAAATAATTTTAATGATGATGACAAATTGGGAATGATTTATTGTCAACTTTCTACGATTGCATATTTCTTATGTCTGCTTCGAAATTTCGTAACCTGAACTTGCTCACTTTTTCTTATGGTCAGAAATTGAAATTTATCTTGAAATTCATCATTATTATTTCTGTATAAGAGACAATAGACTTTGCAAAATGATGGAGGCTCCGGGGTTCGAACCCGAGTCTCCTGCCATGGGTCGGCTACTCTAGCACTGTTTGTGAGGCAACAACCTCGACGAATGCTGCGTTGGTAATAATAAAACATTATATTCATATAATGTTTTATTATTATTTTTCAAGTAGGACAAATTAGAAGTACTCGTAGAAAGATTTAGCAAAATGAAATGTCTTTGTGCGTATAGTTTTTTTTTTACAATTTGTTCTTCAGATGACAACTCTGATGGCGAGTTACATATGTACACACATACATTGGCGGCATTGGGGTGAGTGCGCCTCGGCCTTCTGTGCCCTTCATTATTCAACCTTTATTCTTACTTGCAATAATGCGCTAGTTGTTAAGTTTTGATTGTGCATTTTACGAAAATATGCATCGGCCTTTCGAGCTACATACTCCCTCGATCTGCTTCTTTTTGGAGCAAAGCGAGACAGAGCACTTCACCTTTTCAATTTGCATCTAAAATAAAAAGTGCTTATAACGGTTAGAATCTGCTTGTAGTCACGGAGTGACGTTTATGACCAGCTTTTTTATATCTTCATTTGCCGGCATGAAATGCGAGTACATACATACATGTGTACATCATCATTGAGAGTTGTCTCCTCTAAGGACATACCAGGTGGACATTTTACTTACTTCAGGATTCGCTCATATTATATTATGTAACAAAAGGTAGAAATAAACCTGGACGCACAACGGATTCGTGTACTTCCAGGTTTCTACTTAATAATATAGATACTACTTTTTCTACGTCATTCACTCGCAAGACTATGCTCGGTCTTGCTGTTTATTGCCTCAGAAATCCACTCCGTTGATGGGATTTCCTGCAACTACTCATGGGACGGCGTTGATCCCCGAATGCGTACGTCCTCGCAACTTGCTTTCATTATTTCTCTTTTCTATGACATTTATATATATATATATATATATATATTTACATCTTTCACTGTGCCTACCTGTTCAACTTTCTTATTTTATTTCATCGTTTTAATTTTTACTTCTTAAACGCATAAAGTGATCTGAGAAACATACGTTTTTCCAATGCTGAATGAAATGTGCTACTCCAATACGAAATACAACCCCCAATACACGAAAACAGTCATGGTGGGCGTTTTTATCCAGATTTTTTTTTCGGAATTTTTATTATTGTAATAAAATAATTAATTTGTCAACATACCCCATTTGAAAGGGCTGCATTGTCTGGAAGCACTTTCAACACCTCCGTGCGATGCTACGAAAACGTTGCATATATTGCAGCTGCTTTTGCAAGTTTGATGTTTAAACCACTTGTTAACATCCGAAGTTATATTCATTTCATTCTAAGTGGGCATTTATTATAACTGATTAAAACTTAATCATCTCATAGTGATTCGATGTCTAACTACTTTGACGACATGGCCGAATTCACGACACCTCCATCAGGCAATCTGACATGCTCCGTGAGTGTGTCGCGCCACGGCGAGATAACATATTCAGAAGTAAACACATTCATCTCTTAATTAAAGCAACTCCTTTTGGGCGCGCGTTCGAAATGGTCCCAGTGTACTACTGTAGAATCATTCGGTGCATGGCTCATTTAAAGCAACTTCTTTTTTATTCTCCCTCTCGATACTTGTCCTTCCTTGATTTAGATGTCCGGATGCCGATATTGCACAGCCGACATGATCAAGGGCGACAACGCGACGCGGAGATATGGCTGTTCGAATGGCATTGAGGCGTTTGACACGTCTGAACTCAGTTTGTCAGTGAACTTTTCTTGAATACAACACTACTTAACTGTCATTGTCGTGAAAGCTGTCGCACCCAATTTTTTGAAAAACGTTTCTGAAATGTAGATTTTTTATACTATCGTTAAAAATCTAGGTTTCTTTTCTTTCCATTCTCTAGGTTTAAGCATCGTTGTAACGTTATAGATTCCAAGGTGGTGGTGAGATTTGGCCTAATATACTTTTAAAAAAAGTATTAAGTGTTAGTCTTGACAGCCTGTTCGACAATGCGTGCTTCGTACAGGAGTTCTTATTTTATCGGAATTATCGGCTCTCGAACCTACATTGCCGCTGCTCGAATGTATCTGATTTTTTTTCTTTAATATTCATCTGATAATGGTAATTTTATCAAAATGTTGTACAATTTCCATCGCAAACAGTGCTGCAGGCCGACCACTGCGCTGACTCGATCCTCTCAATCTCGACTGAAAACGCGAGCCGACCAATTAAATGCCTCGAGGGCTACAGAGAAGTCGATAGGAACACTCCCTGCCAGGTTTTTTCCATTTTTCTTTTTGTGAAATTCTCCACAGCATCATGCAATTTCAATGTGAACATATCGCAATTAAAATGTAATATGCACTTCAATGAATACTAAACGCCTTTATGCAAACTGTTAAGGGATCTCACTGCTATCTTTACATGACAACGGACATGACAATACGTGGTTGTCTTGTCACGCTTGACGGCTATGAGTTGGAGGTTGGTTTCAGGTTTCATAGTAACTTTGTTGAACTGGCAGTTGTACTTTGTTATCACTTCGTGTTGTACCTTATTTCCTCTGCCAGGTCGGCCACTTCTCCATTGGCCCGTCAGTCTACTTCGTGTGCGCGCGCGATTTCTGCAACGCGGACGCGGAAGCGGCGCGCGCGTCCCTCTGCGCGGCAGGCGCGGCTGCCGCGGCGCCCGAGTGCACGCCCGACCGGCCCGCCACGAGGCCCGTCCAGAACGCTTGGAATTTCAGGAACTTGCCGTCTAACTTGGGAACTTACAATTTAAAAATTATTAAATGTATTTCAATGTAATATTTTTAGTAAATGCATTATTTTAAGGGAACGTGCTCAACATCAACAATCGAACAACGACAAGCGGTACTTATACTTTCAACCATGATCCTGTGCCTTTTACTGACTTGAATCATGCAATGATATATGTGCATATGTACATATATACTCTGGTTTTTTGCCTTGATTGCTTGAAACAGATGGTTCAATTATCTTTAATGCGGTGTTGCAATGTAAAACGTTCACTACTGTACAATTACAAACATATATGTATAAAAAGACAGTTCGCAAGAGTTTCCCTAAATTTCAGGCAAAACACGAGACGAACAATGAAATGCACTTTAGTAATAGGGGCTTTTAATTTAATAATCATATTTTCAAGAATGCCTCGCCCGGGTATATCCGGGCACACCAGAGTTAGATGATATACACTAGAAACCTTGTCCTTAATGTATATTTTGCGAACGTGTGCATATTACAGTTAATGGTATTTATGCTCGTATATGTAAATCTTGCTGCTGTCACTCCTAAACCTGGAATTTGGAGCTTCTCTCTGGCTTTGCTACTTTTTGGAGCAAAGCGACTGAGCTTTTCACCCCTTTGATTTGCATCTAAAATTAAAAGTGCTTATACGGGTAAAGATAGGATTGTAGTGTTATTGGAAACGCTGGCAGACTACGATTTTCATAAATGCCACGGAGTGACGTTCTTAACAGTTTTTATGAATCTCTTCATTTGCTGGCATAAAATGCGAGTACAGATATTTATGTATAGCTTCACACACACCCACTCGTTGTCAAATACATACAATTCATGAGAGAGATATCTTCTCTAAGTACTTACCAGGAGAACATTTTCCTTCAGGATTCGCCCATATTATATTATGGAATAAAAGGTAGAAAGAAACCTACGGATTCATGTACTTCCAGGTTTGCTACTATTGCGATGTATTCATTCTTTAATACTCTCATAACTGCTGATTGTATTCTGATGGTTGATAAAAACAAAATCTACTTGATAATACAGATGAATTTTCTGCATCATCCATTCCCAACGCTGTGCTCGGTGATGCTGTTGATTGCGGCAGAGATCCATTCTGCCGACGGGATTTCCTGCTATTCGTGGGACGGCGTTGATCCGGATGCGTACGTCCTCCCAACTTGCTTTCATTTCTATTTTCTACGACATTTATATTTATATCTTTCACTGTGTCTACCTGTTCCTCTTTCTTCTTTTATTTCTATATTCTTTTACTTTTCATGTAATTTATCGCATTAACAGACAGGAGAAAGGTAAAATATTATCCAATGCTGAATGAAGGATTGGAACTTGTTGCGGTGAGATGTGCTACTCCTATACGCAATACGAAAGCCAAGACACGACAACTGTCATGGTGGGCATTCTTATCCAGTATTGTTTTCTGGATTTTTTATTATTATTTAAAAAAAACTGTCTGAACACCTTATTTGAAAGGGCTGCATGTCCGGCAGCATGCATAACTCCTTCGTAGGATGCTACGAAAACGTTTCATCTACAACAGTAGAGGAACTCACCTGCTTTTGCAAGTTTGATGTTTAAAGAAGGGCGATCACCAAAAAATTGCAGTTGTATGTTCAAACGTGCAAAGGTTTCAAACGGAAGTCCATTTAATTACTCAAAAAAGTACGGTAAACGAGGACGATAAAGTAGCGCTTGTTTCGAAAATGCAGTTCTTTTTTCGAAGCGAGATGTTATTGCTCGTTTAGTAATTTGATACTGTTTTGCCTTATATTCTTTAGTTTATTGTAGAAAATTAACATGAGAAAGGTGGTAAAGCATAAAACAAAAAAAATGTCTTAAAATGTTTGTAAATTTTATTTCCCGCGATGGGTACGTTGCCGTAAATCTACCGTTGTGTGCTATAATACCATGTTTTTGCACTGACACCAATCACAAATTCATTCAAAATTTGCACTTTCAAGCATCTTATACTTGAATGTTGAACTTTTTTGTGCTTTTTCATTTGCCTTTTCTTTTTCCTCATGCCCGAGACTATTCGAAAATAGCAATGATGTTTCATAAATCGGCAATAACTTTTCGGTGATCGCCCTCCTTTAAACCACTTGTTATTCGCTGAAGTTCTAATCATTTGATGTAAAGTCTGCATTTATCATAATTGATTATATCATGAGATTCTCATAGTGAATCGATGTGTAACTACTTTGACGACATGGCCGAATTCACGCCACCACCGGCAGGCAATCTGACATGCACTGTGAGAGAGCCGCGCAAGAGCAAGAAATCAGATTTCGAAGTAAACACATAAATGACTGTAATTAAGTCTACTCCTTTTATCTCCGTCTCGAACCTCGTCCTTGATTTAGATGTCCGGATGCCGATATTGCACGGCCGACATGTTCGAGGGCGGCAACGCGACGCTGAGATATGGCTGTTCGAATGGACTTGAGACATTTGGCACGTATAAACTTACCTTGTCAGTGTTTCGTTAAAATAAAACTACGTTATAGATTCAGAGGTCCTGGGCGTGATTTGGCATAAAATGCATTTTATAAACTATTAAATGTTATTCTTGTCAGCCTCTTCGAGAATGCGTGCTTCGTTCAGGAGTTCATTGCCAATAGGAATCACTCGAACCTACATTGCATTTGCTCGAATGTATCTAATTTTTTTATTTTCTTTAATATTCATCGTTGTATCTAAATATTTAATCATTTCCACAGTAAAAGGAGATTCAGGCCGACCACTGCGCCGATTCGATCCTCTCAATCTCGACTGAAAACGCGAGCCGACCAATTAAATGCCTCGAAGGCTACAGAGAAGTCGATAGGAACTCTCCCTGCCAGGTCTTTTTTCATTGTTGAAATTGTCCACAATCTCGTGCAATTTCAATGTAAAAAATATCGCAATCCATCTGAATGGAAGCGTATTCCATGTAATGTGATCTGAAATGCATAGTAAGGGCTTTTATGCAAACTATTCAGGGATCTCACTGCTATCTTTACATGACAACGGATAAAACAATACGAGGTTGTCTTGTCTCGCTTGACGGTTATGAGTTGGAGGTGGGCTACAGACATTATATCTTTGGTACACTGGCAGTTGTACTTTGTCTTCACTCAAGGTAGAACACCAAGAGTTAGAAATGTAGCCAAAAACACCTCCGTTAATGGTTTTTATTTTATTTAACCTTGTTAAAGAATGGCACTCACGAACTCTCTTCCTCTGCCAGGTCGGCCACTTCTCCATTGGCCCGTCAGTCTACTTCGTGTGCGCGCGCGACTTCTGCAACGCGGACGCAGAAGCGGCGCGCGCGTCCCTCTGCGCGGCAGGCGCGGCTGCCGCGGCGCCCGAGTGCGCGCCCGACCGGCCCGCCACGAGGCACGTCCAGAACGCGTGGAATGTCAGGAACTTGCCGCGTCTAACTTGGGAACATTAAAGGAGGGCAATCACCGAAAAATATTTAATTTGTAATTCGAATTGCCGTGTCTGCCCTGTGATTCCTCACTCTCATTCACGCATGCTATTTCGCAGGTCACACAAACCCGCTGCGTGAAAGTTTGAAATATCGCATAATTTTTCGGTGATCGCCCTCCTTTAAATGTATTTCAATGTAATATTTTTTGTAAATGCATCATTTTAAGGGAACGTGCTCAACATCAACAATCGAACAACGACAAGCGGTACTTATACTTTCAACCATGATCCTTTGCCTGCGATTACTGACTGGAATAAAGCAATGATATATGTACATACATACTCCGGTTTTTGGCTTGAGTGCTTGAGACGGCTGGTTCAATAGGCTTTAACATTCACTACTGTACAACAACATACATAAACAGACAGAACAACGCCGTCCCGTTACATTTTCGCGACAAAATTAGGAAAAATGATACTCATAACGGATTAGGAACAGAAAAGGCGAAGGAATTTGAACTTCGGGATATGGCAAAGCAAGTGAATTTAGATTGCGACATTGCAAGCAGTCGCTGGTTGGCGCGTTCTGAATTTTGCAAGTATTCGCAAAAGTTTAAATGCCTCCCTAAACTTCAAGCAAACAATGAGATGAACAATCAAATGAACTTTATTAATAGGGAGTTTCAAATTAATAATCATACTTTCAAGAATGCCACACCCGGGAATGTCCGGGCACTCCCGGGCATAGATGAAATACTCTGGTTATCTTGCCCTCGCCCTTCATTCTATTATTATGCACTTTATGAAAATGTGCATATTGCATAAGTTAACTCCTAAAAATGAAATTTGGAGTTTCTCTCTGGATCTGCTACTTTTTAGAGCAAGGCGGCAGAGATTTTCACCCTTTTGATTTGCATCTAAAATTAAAAGTGCTAATACCGGTAAAGAAAGGATTGTAGTGTTATTGGAAACGCTGGCAGACTACGATTTTCATAAATGCCACGGAATGACGTTCTTTACAGTTTTTTAACGTCCTCATTTGCTGGCATGAAATGCGAGTACACACTCACACACACTAGTTTGCAAATATATACAATTCATGAGAGAGATATGTTCTCTAAGGAGGTGGACATTTTCCTTCAGGACTCGCCCATTTTACAATTATGGAATAAAATTTAGAAATAAACCTGGACGCACAACGGATTCGTGTATTTCCAGGTATCTGCTTAATAATATAGATGATTTTTCTGCGTCGTTTACTCGCAAGAGTGTGCTCGGTCTTGCTGTTTATTGCCACTGAGATCCACTCTGCCGACGGGATTTCCTGCAACTCGTGGGATGGCGTTGATCCGGATGCGTTCGTCCTCCAAAAACATTAAATTTCTATTTTCAATGGCATTTATTTTCATATCTTTCACTGTGCTATTCCACTTTCATATTTTATTTGTATTTTTATCGCAATAACCGATAGGAGAAAAGTAGAACTTTATCCGATGCTGAATGAAGGATTGGAACTTGTTGCGGCTACTACAAAACGGTATAGCAAAGCCAAGACACGACAACTGTCATGGTGGGCATGCATTTTTATAAAGTCTTGTTTTCTGGATTCTTTTATTATTATTTTAAAATCTGTCTAAACACCTTATTTGAAAGGACTGTATGTCCGGCAGCATGCATAACTCCTTCGTAGGATGCTACGAAAACGTTTCATCTACAGCAGTAGAGGAACTCACCTGCTTTTGCAAGTTTGATGTTAAACCACTCGTTAATCTCTGAATTTCTAATCATTTGATTTTAAGTCTGTATTTATCATAATTGGTTACATCATGAGATTCTCATAGTGTATCGATGTGTAACTACTTTGACGACATGGCCGAATACACGCCACCCCACCACCGGCAGGCAATCTGACATGCTCTGTTACTACGTTCCCCCGCGGCAAGCCAATACAAATAGAAGTAAATACATAACTGTCTGTAATTAAAGCAACTCCTTTTTCTCCCTGTTGATTTAGATGCCTGGATGCCGATATTGCACGGCCGACATGGTCTATGGCAACATCACGCAACTGAGAATTCACTGTTCGAATGGCATTGAAACATTTGGAACGTCTGAACTTACTTTGTCAGTTAACTTTTCTTGAATACAAAACTACTAACTGTCATTGTCATAAAAGCTAACTCACCTAATTTTTTGAAGAAAAAACGATTCTGAAATATAAATTGCTCAGATTATCATGTTAAAAATTTAGGGTGATGTGCTAGATTTGGCCAAAAATACATTTTAAAAGCTATTAAATGTAAATCTTTACAGCCTCTTCGACAATGCGTGCTTCGTACAGGAGTACTTACACAATGAGCGGCTCTCGAACCTACATTGCCGCTGCTCGAATGTATCTGATTTTTTATATATATTTTCTTTAATATTCATCTGACAAGGTAATTTTATCAAAATATTGTACAATTTCCATCGCAAACAGTGCTGCAGGCCGACCACTGCTCTGACTCGATCCTCAAATCTCGACTGAAAACGCGAGCCGTCCTATTAAATGCCTAGAAGGCTATAGAGAAGTCGATAGGAACTCTCCCTGCCAGGTCTTTTTCATTTTTTTATTGTGAACAATCTCGTGCAATTTCAATGAGAACATATCTCAATTCAAATGTAATATGCACTTAAATGAATATTAAATGCCTTTATGCAAACTGTTAAGGGATCTCACTGCTATCTTTATATGACAACTGATAAGACAATACGCGGTTGTCTTGTCACGCTTGACGGCTACGAGTTGGAGGTTGCTTACAGGCTTTATTTCTTTGTTAAATAGGCAGTTGTATTTTGGTTTCATTGAAGGAAAACAATTTTCCTTTTAAATGTGTCTAGAAAGAACCTATAATTATTTCTTTTTATTCTTTTCTATAATACTTATTTAAACGCATTAAAAAAGTTTCTTAAAGACTAAATTTTCTCTATCTTGTGCCTTGTTAAGCACTGGGACTTAAAATAACTCTCTGCTCTGCCAGGTCGGCCACTTCTCCATTGGCCCTTCAGTCTACTTCGTGTGCGCGCGCGACTTCTGCAACGCGGACGCGGAAGCGGTTCGAGCGTCCCTCTGCGCGGCAGGCGCGGCTGCCGCGGCGCCCGAGTGCGCGCCCGACCGGCCCGCTACGAGGCACGTCTAGAACTCGTGGAATGTCAGGAACTTGAAGTCTAACTTGCAACTTGAAAAAGTATATTAAATGTATTTACATATAATATTTTTAGCACATGCATAATTTTTAAGGGACCGTGCTCAACATCAAACATCGAAAACCGAGAAACAGCACTTTTGCTTTCAATCATCATCCTCTGCCTTCATTTACTGACATATTAAAAGTATTTCAATCACATATTTTTAGTAAATGCATCATTTTTAAGAGAACGTTCTCAATATCAACAATCGAATATCGAGAAACGGCACTTTTTCTTTTAACCATGGTTCTTTGCCTATTTATTGACTTCAAATTTTGACTTGAATTTTGACTCCATTCTTGCAATGTTCACATTGTGTTATTTTTTAATGATATGCGAAAATATACTCCAGTTTTTGGCTTGAACGCTTGAGAAGCTGGTTTAATTTACTTTTAAAAAATATTCAATAGAACAAGAAATCTAATTAAATTCATATTTAAATTTTTCCGATGAAACTGGCGTTTCTATCTGCAAATCGAAAAATTTCAGAAGAGCAATAAAAAATAAATCGAAGATGCACGTAGCAATGTCAAACGTTCACTACTGCACGATTAACCAAAATGACAGAACAACGACTTCCCGGTACATCTGTTCTACAAAATTCGGACAAAAATGATTGTCATATCGGAATAATAACAGAAAAAGTGCTGGAATTTAAACTTTGGGATTCTGCAAAGCATATCCTCACAAATTTTAAATACCTCACCAAACTTCAAGGCAAACAATGAGATAACGATAAATAATCAAATGCACTTTACTAATAGGGGGTTTCAATTTAATAACCATATTGTCAAGATATGCGATTGAACTTGTTTATGGTTCTTTCTTCAGCTCGTCCTCCATTTATTTTACTTTCCCCGGTGACGGGCGGTCGCTCTCTTCAATGGGCTCCTCTTCCTTTGTCTGCTTCTCTGGCTTCGCTTTGTCTGCGGTTCTCTCTGCTATGGTGACGCCCTCTGCCGATAGGTTTCGGCCTTGCGTAAATCCGTTCGACGATCTCCTTACCGTCTGCTTCAACAAGGCCAGGCACGATGGCTCCTGGAAATGCATGGTCCTGCCAGGACAGAGGTTCATTAATCATTATGTTTTGGAAGCACTTTTTGATACTACATGAATTGCGGTTATTCAGAAATCAGAAAAATTCATGCAATTGCAGAGCATTTTCAAAGCACTTCGCCATATCAGACATATGATTATTGCTCATAAGCTTTTGAAATGGTTTAGAGGTGACCACAGGAATGTCAAGTTGTTTCTCCATTTCAGCAAAGCTTTTAAGTACAACGGCTTTGACTACGATTTCATCGTGTCAGGAGAGCTCCTGGGTTGTTCGGGGCGGGATACATTCAACCTGGTTTGTTATTATCTCTTTTTCACTAGAATTTTCTTGCATACCACTCGTTCAAAAAAAGTCTATTAATGTTTCTTTAGCGTTAAACGGCTCAAAAAAATCTCCGACTCCCGCAAGTTGTTTCAATCGTTTAAAGGAGGGTGAAAGTTATACGAGAATTCTTAATATCCACGACAACTCGCAGTCTCATTCGAAAGAACAGCAAGCGAGAAGGAGAATGCCAACTTTCATAGTAGACATGACAATTCCAAAATCTATAAGGAATTTTTCAGGTGATCGTCCTCAATTAAGTATTAAATGTTTAGTCAAGTCGCTGCTACTTTGGCTCGCTTGTGCTTCGCTACCCGAATGGAACTGCAGTCGGAGACGACTTTAACATCAGAGAGGTTAATCGTTTAATACGCCACATTTCGTTCGTAGCCTGGATGAATCACAAGTAAACTTTGTATAAATTTAAGGACCATATGGCAAATCGGAAGCTTGCCATGTTCGACACGGTGGAGAATGGTTCGATACGAATCATCGAAAGTTCCTGGGCGGAGGGCGAGCCATCGCTTCGTCGTGGCCTCCTCTACTCTGACAACAAGGAACGCGTGCACGTCGACAGTTGCACTGACTCGTGAGACAGATTAGAGTCACTTTTTTGTAGATCCGAGCACATTTTGTCTTGCAGCAGAGTATTTCTCATTTATTCACAGTGTTCCACCCTACTGGCCTTGTTCGAACAGCTAGCCAACCTACCTAACAACTTCTATCGCTTTAAAAATAACTCTGAACATTCCAGCGACCAAGAACCAACGACGGCCTCTCAGGAAGAATCCACCAAGACTTCCGAGTCAACTTTCGAAGATCCGTCTGTGCCTCACGAGGAAAGCATGTGGTCCAGTCCGGTCAGCTTCTTTTTTCTACTGAACAAATTCATCTCTGTCATAAAGTGAATCATAAAACTTGCAATTAGCTTTAATTTCTGTTTCTTCCAGGCTATTTACGTTGCTCTGGTGGCGATTTCCGCTACGAGCTTCTTGGCTTTCATTGTAATGAGCCTGCACTTCTACGCATTCTACACTTCAACTCGGCCTTAGATATAGGAGATTTACCACTGATTAGGTCATATGTATGGAATATATGACAGAGTAAATGAATACTGAAAGAGTGAAAAATTTTAAGACTACCTGGATGTGCAGTACTATCACAATTTTCAAAGAAGAAGAAAAGAACTTCTTTATCCAATTCATTTAAACATTCAGTTTTTATACGATTTACTACGAGTCCCCGCCTAGAAAAGACATATTGCTGTTCGTGGGATAGCAATGACCACCATGAACCGAGCTTTTGTCAGAGTTACAAGAATGGATTTACAGGCTTTGGCTACAAATGAGTGCAGTGTTTCTGTACGCGATTAGAGAAATGTGAGGCAACAAAAGCAACACCATTTGTAGGACTTGCAGAAATTGCCATGAAACGTTTTCAATGTCAATAATAAGAGATCTACTATAGAAATATGTATGTCATTGATAAGGTAGGTAATATACATATGTACATATGTATGTACATACCTGTAAAGTATTCCCGAGACATCCATAACTTAATAAAATATGTTGAAATTCGAACTATTACCGATAGCATCTTTCTACTTTCGCTTTCTGTTTTCAACTAAGATCCCTCTCACCTTCGCTCTCTCCTCTCTACCTCGTCACTCTTTCTCTCTACTAACTTTCCCGCTCACCACTCTCTCTCTCTCTCTCTCTCATTTCTCCCCTCCACTAACTCTCAACTCTCTCTCTCTATATACTACTATCTCTCTCTCATCACTCTCTCATCTCTCCCTGCCCATCTGTCTCTCACTTCTCTAAACAGTAGCACAAGTCGCAGCAGTAATGAGCTGGCTGGGATCTCGCGTGTTGAAGTACCATCCGGTGCCGGCGGCGTTGCAGTAAAGTGTTGCAGTCACTGACACTGAGCCAGCCGGGCGAGACACCACTCCCATGCCACGGTTGAACTGAAAAGGGGGAGGGAGAGAGAGATTGAGTGAGAGTGAAATATAGAGAGACAGCGAGCGAGAGATATATATAAAGTGAGAGAGCGAGAGATAGGAGAGAGAGAGAGAGCGAGAGCGCGACCTCGATTGTGGCATCCTGTCCAATGCACGTGAGAATGCGCACGGCGCACGGCCTCGCCGTGTCCACGACGTCCGAGTCGAACGGCTTCTCGTTGAGTCCGCCCACGGGTGTCGTGTCAACCAGGAGAGGATTGCATGTCTTGCACTCGGGCGTCTCGATGAAACGGTCTACTGTCGCGCACGTCACCTGCATTTTTAATTAATTTATGTATCTACTTTTATATTTAACTCACTTCTTTCCAATATAAGAAAAATTAAGCTCAAGGCATATCTGACAAAACCTATTGGTATGTTATTCAATATTTGCAGATTGTTTTATTATGTGTCTATGTGACAGTAAATTTGATTTGTTCTAACTATTATCTCTCACTCACACTATCCTTATCACTCTCTCTCCTCTCTCTAAGCCTCTCTCTCTATATCTCTAAAAATCCCTCTCTCTCCCTCTCTATCTCTCTCTACATCTCTCCTCTATCCCCCCCTCTCTTTCTCCAATCTCTCCCTTTCTCTCTCTCTCTCTCTCTCTCTCTCTCTCTCTGTTGCTCTGTTCTCTCTCTCTCTCTCTCTCTCTCTCTTGCTCACATCAAAGATGGGAATGTCGTCGCCTGGCAAGACCCAAGCGTCGCCGGCATCATTGCAGACAAGCTGCGTCACCACGATGTCCGGGTCTGTCAGAACGCCGTTAGCGCCGAGGTTGAACTCAAAGAAAGAGAATCATTTCTGAAACCACCTAAATTACGTCCCCTCGGGGGAGGGGGGGGGGGGTGTTACCCTAATTTACGGCCATTTGGGGGGGCGCATAAGAATTCAAAACCTCGATGGTCGCCTGTTCGCCAACGCAGATGAGCTGGGCAATGAGACAGCCTTCGAATACGAAGAGGAGAGCCGAGTCGAACTCTTTGTCACCCGCGGCAGGGTCGAAGGGATCGAAGATCAGCTCCTGCTCGTCGCACAGCCTGCACGCTAGAGAGAGAGAGAGAGAGAGAGAGAGAGATAAGAGAGAGAGATAAGAGAGAGAGAGAAGAGAGTGGTAGAGGGAAAGAGAGAGAGAGTGAGGGAGAGTGAGAGTGAGAGAGAAGAGAGAGAGAGAGAGAGGGAGAGAGAAGAGATAAGAGAGTGGTAGTGGACATAGAGGTAGAGAGTTGAGCGTTGAAAAAAAGAGAAGGGAAAGCTAAAGTGAGAAAGAACTGACAATGAGACTAGAGAGAAGGAGAGCAGTAGAGATAGAAGAAGAGGGATGAGAGCGAAACACGGACGAGGAAGCTAAAGTGAGAACATAGCGAATAGAGAGAGAGAGAGAGAGAGGTGGATAGAGAAAGATACGAAAAGGAACGAACAGTCTGCTCCGACATAGTTTTATCCTTAAAAGAAAGCGCAACAACAACACGCTCCTGTTCAAGGGAGAGACAAAGAAAGGAGATGGCTGCTGTCGATCTGTGATTTCATACATCACAATAGACTGGCATTTTTCTGTGGAGAGGGAGAGAGACAGAGAGAGACGGAGACAGAGACAGCGAAAGACAGAGAGAAACAGAGAGAGAGAAAGGGAGAGAGAAAGAGAGAGAGTGAGGAGAGAGAGTGAGAGAGAGAAACAGAGAGAGAGAGAGAGAGAGAGAGCACGAAGATCAGCATCAACGAGATGGTAGAAGAGGATTGGGTGTCCATGTCAACCTACATAAACTAGTCTATGAATTTTTTTAAAAGATTATCTTCTAGTATCTGAACAGCGCAATATTCACTAATAGTTAAACAGACGACATTAAAAAAAAACTTTTTCTTATATTTGCGTCAATTCTTGTGAGAACCTCTAGGGTCTGAACAGCGAGCGCAACCGTAAGAGGAGGGCTTCTCTTCTAAACCAGAATAGTGTGGGACAAAGTGCTGACTGTGAGAGATAAGGAAAGCGTGGGAAAATGAATTTGAATCTTGTATCTGATATAATATATAGCGACATTTAAAAAAATTAACGAAACCTGCAACCTTGGAAATGCAACCTCAGTAATTATTAATCTCATTTATTGTTCAAGAATAAAAGAAGAAATGAAGGATGATATTTAGAAAAGTTAGGAGATAAAGTATACTTAATTTTGCACGAATATTTTTTTTTGTATAAACACATACGTAATAGCTCTGTAGTCGTCGTGGTTGGCAGTGTCGTTGTAGTTGTCGTTGTCGTGGTGGTTATGAAGCCATTATCGCCCGTCGGGAAGCAAGCGAGCGAAGGAGGAAGGAGGGCGAAGAGAGATGGAAGAAGAATGGAAAGCACACAAGAGGGCAGCATTGCGATACTTCCTGCCATTTCTTTCGGTTATGCATAGTTTTAAATGATATTATTAGCATTTTGAGCAGAAAATAGAGAGCGCAATTTGGCAAAATGGTCTTATTTGCCTGCGCCACATGGTCGGCCCGGGCTCAAAATAACAAAAGAGTCCATTAAAGACTTTACCGATACTAACGATAAGCGATTTTATTATATTCCAGGAGAATAATTTAATATAAAAAAGTATTTATTATTCTCGCACACTATCAAAATAAACGAATCTTTATGCTGCTACGAACTACCTCATAAACGTTTAGCAAATTAATATATGAATGGATGCTTTAATATGATTTTCATTATTCGAATTCATTGAACAGAAAGCTTAAAAGTAAAAATTGATCTGAAATAGTTCACGAATACAGATAGTTTACAACGTATTCTAAATAAGTGAATATGCCAAGTATTTTAAGAGGAAATTCTTTTCCAGCAGAGAGATCTGATTTGGCTACTATACAAAAAAATTGCGTTCGTGTATACTCGAAATATTATGCTTAAAAATGTTAAGGAAAAAATAATAGCTCATAAACATGATGGAGTGAGTGCAAAGTGCATTATGAGAATGATGAATTCCTAAGGCTGGGGCTTTTTTATATTAAGGAAAGGATAGAGATATTGAAAGAGCCAAGGGGAAGAGAGAATGGTATAATGACAGACGAGGGAGAGAGAGACAGAGCGAGAGAAAGAGAAAGAGAAAGAGATAGAGAGGGAGAAAGAGTGAGAGAGAGAGAGGACGAGAGAGAGAGAGAGAGGAGCATAACGAGAGAGGGAAAAAGGTGAGAACAAAAAGGATGACACAATCCTTTCACTGACGAAATCGTGAGTGACCTGTGCGACAAAAAAAAGAGAGAATGCACCAGGAGAGAGGTGCGATAACTGCCTGGGGGGAGCAAGAGGATAGTTGGGATAAGAAACAGGGCTAGGCTTGCACTATCTCCTTCTTCCTTTTATGGTCTAGGACAGACTGGCCATGGCAGTTGTTGCAAGCAGGCTTGGGCATGCTGTCTGAGTTAGGCAATGTTTTTAAAGTTTCACTGTCAACCCCTTCACATTGGTCTAGCCAAAAAAACTCAACGATATTGACACTCATATGTTGGACAGAACACAGAGAACATTGTGATATTAGCATCATTACTACGTTGGAGCGCAATATTTTTTGTTTGACATCATTAAAAAAACCACGATTTGTTGCCTTCTGAATGAAGCGAGAAAAAATGCATGAAGATCTGACATAACAACCTTCATTAATCTCCATGTGATTGCCATCTTATCGTTCCTCAACAGTATTTACAACTTATGTGTACACATATATGTTTTTATTGATGTGACATTTTGAATAAAGGTTTATAGAGTACAATAAAATATTAAAATGCATTTATTCACAATTTGTTTGGTATGATATCACCTTTTCCTAGAGAGGGGGCGGCGAAATTGAAAGAGAATGAGTGAGAGATAAAAAAGGGGATAAGCATGAAGGGATGAATGAGAGAAGGATGAGAACGAATAAAAGAAAGAGTTGCATGATAGAGATAGAGGAGGAGGACAGAGAGAGCGAGATAGAGAGAGAGCGAGATAGAGAGAGAGAATAGTCAGAGAAGCAGACGGTTCAAGCAAACCTAATGAACCTCTTCGCGCAATGCGCGCACTATTTGTTCACACCGCCATCAGTGTTGCATTGTCAAGTTTTCAGCTTAGCAAGAGACACTCGCAAGCATTGCTTGTGACGTTTTTGTTGCTGCTGAAGTACGCCGAAAATTTTTCTTTATAGACCGCTGCTCATTTTCGTTGAAGACTCCACTTGAATATGTGTATGTAGCTTCATCTCTACCTTCCATACATATACCGTATTTTCTTTATTTGTACTCCCCCCTTTATTAGAACCCCCCTCTCTAATAGTACGCCCCTCTGATAAAGCCATTGAAAAATAAAACCCCTCCCTCTAGTAGAACCCCTCCCTCTAATAGTGCCCCCCTCTAGCAAGGGTATTGAAAAATAGAACCCCCGGGGGTACTAATAGAGAAAATACGGTATGTATGTATGTACCTAGACAGGGTACCAATTTTAGGACTTTTGGACTTTTGGGAGCTCCAGTTTAGGATTAATGGGAATAAATTTACATATGATGATGAGAGTGAGGGGTCTGGTAACCTTTTTGTAGTTTGTGCTCAGTCCCCGTCTAGTTTGTGCTCAAGCCTAAGCCCCGCCCCTTTTTATCCAAGGCTGAACACAAACTACAAAAGTAGGTCACCGCACCCCCCATTATTAATAATAACAATAATAATAATAACAATAATATTGAAAACAATAATAATAAAAAGTCGAACTCTCTCTCTCTCTCTTTTCTCTAACTTTTCTCTCTTTCTCACACTTTTCACTCTTTTTCACACTGTTCTCTCTTTCTCACACTTTTCACTCTTTATCTCACTTTTTCTCTCTTTCTTTCATCTCTCTCTCTCTCTTTCTCTCAATCACCCGCTCTCCCAGGACCGACCGCTAGCAATGACCACCGCTCCGCTTTCGTCCCCTCCCTGTCCCTCTCCTCTGCTGAATAAGCTCCGCCCCTTTTTCTCTCCATCTCTCACTCTCTCACACACTCTCTCTCTCTCTCTCCCCCTCTCCCTCCTCTCTCATCACTGCAACAAGTGGCAGGAATTACGGTATACACACAAACACACACACACACACATGGTAAAATGCGGGAAGAAAGAAAATCTATATTCAGGTGCACCGAGGGGCTTGTCCTCATCGTCGTACTTGAAGAACTTGCCGCAGTTCTCGCTGACGGGGCGGGGTCACTTCTAGAAAGGTCGCCCGATTGGCTCCTTAAATGAAACAATTAAACAATGAATCCGTTATTTGAATTTTCAAATAAATATATACCTTCAGTGTCTGTCGCATGCGACGGCATGCCTTCCCGCATCCCAGGCATAGCGGGCGCCCCGCGTTCTCCTTGTCGGCGACCTGCTTGATCTCAGACTCCTTCTTCGCTGGCTTCTTCACAGTGGAAGACACAGAGAGAAAGTTAGCAACCATACAGTGGCACAGATGAAGAGGTCAATGAGGCTTCTGCAGTAGGAAGCCTCTCTCTCTCTCTCTCTCTCTACACTATTTCTCTTTTCCTTTCTTTCTCTCACTCTCTCCTTCCTCCATAGTCTCTCTACATTTTCTCTAACATGCACTAGAACGTTCTACTCTCTAAACAATGTTTCATAATATTTCGTAACTGTCTCTCAATAGCAAAAGCTGTAGATAACAATCTAAACAGTGAACGCAGACGCCAGCATGCACACTTTTTTCTTCTCTCTCTCTCTCTCTCTCTCTCTCTCTCTCTCTCTCTCTCTACCGTAACCTTCTCTCTGTCTCTCTCTGTCTCTCTTTCTCTTTCTCTCTCTCTCTCTCCTCTCCACTATTTCTCTTTTCCTTTCTTTCTCTCACTCTCTCCTTCCTCCATAGTCTCTTTACATTTTTCTCTAACATGTGGTAGAACATTCTACTCTCTACACAATGTTTCATAATATTTCGTAACTGTCTCACAATAGCAAAAACTGTAGATAACGATCTAAACAGTGAACGCAGACGCCAGCATGCACACTTTTTTCTTCTCTCTCTCTCTCTCTTAACTCTTTTTTATAGGGTGGCACGAAATGGAGCAGGCACCTTCTCAGCTATACCGCAGACACAACATTCTCTCTCTCTCTCTCTCTCTCTCTCTCTTTCGGTAGTACTATTTCTCACTACATTTCGCAACTGTCTCACAATAACAGAAGCTCTAGGAATGAAGCAGAATGCATGAATCACTGGCTATTGCTCCTCCCTGCCACTAACTCACATCATTTTGCATTATGGATGTGAATGGTGACTTTTGACCCCTTCTCTGCACGGATGACCACATTTCCGCATTTCTTGTCGTTTTCCTCCTAAATTATCATTTCATAACTCTTTTCTCTTCTCTCTCTCTCTCTCTCTCTCTCTCTCTCCCTCTCCCTACTCTCCCCTACCCCTTCTCACTGTATCATCAGGCAGTTATTTCATAACTCTTTATCTCTACACTATCTCTTCCTCTCTTTATCTTTCTTTCTTTCTCTCTCTCTCTCTCACACACACACACACACACACACACATCCTCACTGTATCATCGTATCCCGTGCCATCCGGCTTGATTCTCTTTCCTCCTCTCCCATTTGTAGGGGCGACGGGTGTGAACCATTGTTCGAACTGTAATTAAGTTAATTAACTTTCAAAACTTTAAGATTCAAACCTCCACATTGTGGTTGGACATGAAGCGCCCTAACTTCTGCCCGTGCGATTGGATGAACAAGAGAAGAAGAACAGAGTCTGAAGAGGTAGTTTTTACAAGTTTAAACAAAATGTTAAAATATTAATTCTAGAACCGCGATTAAACAAAATTACGAAATTATTCTAGAATAGCGAGGAGTCACGTCTCTCCCCGCTGTCTCTCCAACTCGTATGCCACCAGGAGGACAACTCACCACAGGTCTCTCTCTCTCTCTCTCTCTCTCTCTCTATCACAAATCATTTATAGTTCCCGGAATCGCCGTTGGCCACCAATGCGCTACAGGCACTAGCTGATCAGGTTATCGATTATTATAGTTTATCCTCTAACTTTCTTATTACAGTACCCCACTGACAGCGATGCAAGCCAGCAAGGAGACCTTTACATTGAGGACGAACAGACCCGGGTCCGATCGGTTTGTAGGTTTCTCTCTCTCTCTCTCTCTCTCTCTCTCTCTCTTTGTCTCACTCACTCTCCTAATTTAGCATGCAGCGCGTGCTCAAGCTGACGTCATTCAAAGAGGGGTATAAACTCTTCACAGGTTTCTCTCTCTCTCTCTCTCTCTCTCTCTCTCTCTCTTTCTCTCTAATATCCACTATTTTCAGAGGGGCCCCTCGTCATCAACGGCAAGGAGCAACCCATTCAAGACTTTTATCAAATCCATGAGAGTGACGTGGGCTACAGCAAAAAGTTCAAGACTGCCACTAATGGATTCGGGATTACCTTCACTGATCTCGCAACTCTCACGCACGATCACAACGCACTCTTTGACGAGGTATGAATTCTTAAAATATTTTCTAAATGCTTTCTTTAATTTAGGTGCTCAACGATCTTGTCCACCGCCACATGCCTGAGCCGATGCGTAATGAACCGGATGTGAGGGTTGCCGTCACGGTCACTCAGGAGGGAGCGCAGAAGGCTTTTGGCACCAACCTTCGACCACTCGCCGACTTCAACGCCGCAGTCGTTCGCCGTGAGATGGCGTTCGCCCAGACGAGCAGTGGAGTCTCTGCTGAACTGCTTTTCGACAAGGTAAATGTTTTTATACATGTAGGTAAATATTGACAATAATTATTACAGATCGATGTTAAAGTCGTCTAAGTGGCCGTCCCCTCGGGTTCTGGAAGAAAGGAACATATTCTCACACACGCCAAGGACAACATTACACGCGTGAAAGGTATTAAAAATATATGTACTTTTTATTAACCAAATATTAATATAGCCCAATATAAGGTTAACCTCTCAAATATGTACTTACAGGGCATCAGCATTGTCTTGCCCAGGCCTTGGCTCTGGGATTCGCTTATATGAAAGCAACCAAAGCCTCACAAGAAAACGATAAAAAGAAAAAGAAAGAACTCATGGAGGACTGGAGAAGCTGGACCCGCTACCAAAACAAGCTGGAACAGGCTACACGCGCACTCCACCGCCGCCTTGGAATGCCCCTCAAAGCTACGTATGGATTGGAAGACGTCGCAGCGTGGCAGAGGAAGCTCAAGGAAGTCCAAATCGTAGTCTTCGACATCACCAGAGAGCAGTCGCCACTGTACAGAGGGCCGTATGTGGACGAGGACAGCGTTCTCGCACTCGTCCTCACTGACAACCACTTTGATCACGTCAAGAGGATCCCCAGCTTCCTAGGTATAACTCTTTTATAATATTAAAAAATTATAATTTTGTTTTAGGCAGCTACTACTACTGCGTCCGCTGCTGCCAAAAGTACAAGTCCAGCCACTACACCTGTGCCTTCAAGTGTAGGCTTTGTGGTATGGAAGAAACGATTAAATGTCAAGGGCATGAAGCGATCGACTGCAACCTGTGCGGGGTGCAATTCCACTCCCGCAAATGCTACAACAATCATCTGTGGCACGGCAAAGGCCAGTCGCAGTGCGACAGGATAAAGAAGTGCGAGATTTGCGACCAGGTCATCGCGGAAGTTCGCACTGGAAGGAAACACCAGTGTTTCATGCACTGGTGCCACAAGTGCCAACAAGATCGCCCCAAAGAGCACGACTGCTTCATCGCCAAAGCGAAACCTCTCAAGAAGAGCTTCCAGAAGCGCACGATAGTCTTTGATATAGAGGTATGCTCTCTCTCTCTCTCTCTCTCTCTCTCTTGTCATTTTCACATAATAAACAAGGAAGTATAATAAAATAGATATCTCTTTCTCATTTGAAAAATAAAATAACTGTAATAAACATAAACTTATAGACGACCATCGTGGAAGAGGAGGACAGGCGTAGGCATGTGCCATGCCTGATTATGGCGCTGCGATCATGTGCGGCATGCGAGGAAAAAGTGCCGCAGGGTATCAATGAGACCCTCAACTGTGGCAAATGCGGAGGTGAGAGGTTGTGGCTGGCAGACTCTTTCGATGATGCGGGGCGCGACCTCATCCAAGAGTTTGTCGACTACCTCCTCCTGCCAGAGAACAAAGGCGCCACAGTCATCGCCCACAACCTCAAGGTGTAAGTTAATAAAGTATTAATTTAAAAAAATTTCTAATAAAACATCATTCAGCTACGACAGTCAGTTCCTCCTCGAGTACATGAGCGGGATTCGAGCAGATCTCATGCCCGAGGACATCGTTTTGGCGGGGAGGAAGGTGATGTCGCTCAAGTTGGCTGAAATCCGGTTCGTCGACAGTCTCAACTTCCTCATGATGCCACTCAGGGCCTTCCCCGGTGCATTCAATCTCCACGAGATCGCCAAGGGTATTTAGTTTTAACACTTAAATTTACATTCTTTCTGGTTTAAATAATAAATTATAAATAAAACGAGTATTTAGGATATTTCCCTCATCGGTTCGCGCTGAGGGAGAACTTTGACTATGTGGGCCCAATGCCGCCAAAGGATGACTTCTACCCGAAGTCGATGAAGGCAAGGGAACGTGCCGAGTTCGAGCGTTGGCACGCTGAGCACGTGGACGACACGTTCAACTTTCGACTGGCGATGCGGCTCTACTGTTTGTCGGACGTGCTCGTCCTACACCAAGGAGTGCTGGCATTCGATAAGGAATGCTTTGCACTCACTGGTGTCCACGTCTTCCACGAGACGTGCACGGCAGCGGCGGCGGCGATGCTCGTCTTCAGGAGAAAATTCCTGACTGAGGACACACTTGCCATCGAACCAAGCGTCTCCCCCGTCCAGAAGCAGAGTCGTTTCGCCCTGAAGTTCTTGGCGTAAGTATTTTATATTTAAAATAAATTATAAAATTTTGCTAACTTGCAGCTATGAGAGAAAGAAGGGACGCAACATCCAGGACGCGGCCAACGGCGGAGAGCAGCGCATCCCTGGCACACGATTCGTGGTGGATGGGTACATTCCCGCTACGAATCCACTCGTGAAGCCTACGATCATCGAGGTATGTAAAATATCTTTTATAATTTGAATAAAAGTTATGAAATAGCTTAATCCAGGTCTATGGTTGCTGGTACCATGGCTGCACTTGCTGGGCTACCGAGGACAGCATGGTCTACGACAAGACGGCCGGGGAGATCCGCCGTGCAGACAAAGCGAGAGAGGTGTACCTCGGGCAGAACTACACACTCGAAATCTACAATGAGTGTGAGATCCGGGAGATGCTCAAGAATGACGAGGACATGGCCGCCTTCTTCCGCGAGTACGAGCTCGAGGTTAGAAGTAATTAAAATAAAATAAATAATATTTAAATATAAAGGAACCGCTGGACATCTCTGAAGCATTCTTCGGCGGAAGAACAGAGTGTTTCCAGCTCTACGCGCAAGCCAATGAGAAGAAGAGCATTCAGTACTTTGATGTATGTTTTAAATTTCTAATCTCTCTCTCTCTCTCTCTCTCTCTCTCTCTCTCTATCTCTCTTAATTTTACACATTATAGGTGTGTTCTCTCTACCCGTACACACAAAAGTACCGCGCGTACCCCGTGGGCAAAGGAGAGAGATGGCTGGCCGAGCGGTTCGACTGCACCATCAAGCGCCCGGAGGACCTCGTGGTGAAGGGCTTTGTAAAATGCGAGGTAAATTTAAAAATTTAATTACAAAATATACACATAAATTTAAAGGTAATGGCCCCTCGGAACCTCCAATTGCCTGTCTTTCCTATACGATGCGGGGGAAAGCTCGTCAATGCCCTCTGCACTGCGTGCGCCTCGGGCATGGACCCGCATAGTGGCCCCTGCAAGCACAAGGACGAAGAGAGGGTTTGTTATTTAGATTTTAAAAGAATTTTAAATAGTTATTTGTAGAAACTCGTCGGATGCTGGGCCACGCCCGAGCTGGAGCTAGCCCTCTCAAAGGGCTACATCATTACTCGCGTCTATGACGTTAGTACATTGATTTATTTCTACAACTTCTTCACCTGGATTTAGGCGCGACATTATGATGTGTGGCGCCAGCACAAGAAGAACGCGGACGGCACCGTGGAGCACGGCATATTCTCACAATATGTCGACACGTTCCTAAAGCTCAAAGTGGTAAGCTGAATTATTCAGAATATTAAGATTAATTTTAAAATTTTAGGAAGCCACTGGCTGGCCAGCTGGATGCGAGAGCGAGGAAGACAAGATCGAGTACATTGAGAGTTGGCGCGACAGAGAGGGAGTGGAGCTGGATGCGGAGAAAATCCGCACCAACAAGGCGGCACGCCAGGTCGCCAAACTGATGCTCAACTCTCTTTTATGCCAATCTCTCTCTCTCTCTCTCTCTCTCTCTCTCTCTCTCTCTTATTATGTTACGCATGCCTGCCCTTTACCTCGTTCTCGTTGTATATGTCTGTATCTCTCTCTCTCTCTCTCTCTCTCTCTCTCTCTCTACACCCCACGTTCCATATGTCTTTTTGCGACTACTCACACTTGTACGTGCCGTGTGTTGAGGGGTGGAATTAAACAGGATGAGCAATTATAAAAACATGTTAATCAATATACACACATAATTGTTTCTATTTCAATAATCTAACTTTTATATGCATACTCTCTCTCAACTTTACAGTGGGGGAAGCTCGGAGAGAAGGCCAAGAAGCGGAAGACGCATATCTTCAACAGGGCCGAGCCGTACTTCAAAGTCATCACCAACGGCTCTAACAAGATCCGCGAGGTCATGCTGCTCACCAAGGACAAGGTCCTCGTCGTGTATGAAGACCGTGATGAACCCTTGGAGCAGCTCCCCACCAGCAGCACAGCAGCAGCCGTCTTCACCACGTCGTATGCCAGATGCACCTTGTATGGCATAATGGATAGGATTGGAGCAGAAAATCTGCTCTATGTGGGTAAGTACAATTTTATAATTATTCTTATTTTATTTGCATTTCTATTTACTACTCTATTTAACGGCAGATGTATAAAATACTATTTCAGACACCGACTCTGCCATCTTTATGATGGGGGAGTCGAACCCCTTGGAGGATATGATAGGCAGCCATCTCGGCAAGCTTGTTTCTGAGCTCCCCACGCCTGCTGGGGCTTTGGCGTACACAGGCCAGGGACCCAAAGTGTATGCCTACCGGTACACTGACAGCAGAGGGCAGGTGAAGGAAGTCGCCAAATGCCGCGGCTTCCCGATCACCTCCGACACTGCGGCCCTGATCCACTTTAATGCCATGAAGGCATTCGCCGACGAGCTGTCCAACCATGCCTCATCCACCCCCATAGGCGTCCATTATGAGCGATTCCATGTAAATGCCAGTCGCCAAATCCACACTGTGGACATGCACACAGAGAAGAAAAGTTCGGACTTTGAAAGTTCGGTCGCGATTGTTACAAAAAAAGTTCGGACATTAAAAGTTCGCGGGGCTCATGTTCCCACCCATGTAACAATTTGTTCGTCACCGTGCTCGAACTTTGAAAAGTTACCATTGTTCCGATTTTTTTAACCAGTCCGTTGAATCTAAATCTCGAACTCTAGTTCAACGGGGCAGAAATATGGTCAAACATGCAGTAGCATGAATTTTTTGGGAATACATTGTTGCTTGCATTAGTTTTACATGTCAGATTAATGTTTGTTTTGCAAATTTCTTTCGCTTTCATTCAGTTTTCGTCGTCTCGAGAAAAGCAAGCGGACGAAGTTTAACAAGACGGCGTCGACGTTAACTTGTTCAAGACGGCCACCGAGCAGTTCCCTGGCAACGCACTCCCTTGTTTCTGGTTGGTTTTTTATACATCTTTTTTGAAATGAAGCGTTTTAAGTGGTTCTTGAAGACTTTTTCTTACTTACTTGGTTTTCTAGCGCATTAATATGAATCTGACGATGAGCATTTATTTTTTTTTACTTTCAGATAGGTTTGTTGTCCCACAAGAAGGGTGCCGAGCAGCGTCGGCGGGAGCTGTTCCGCGTCGACATCTGACTGTAGTCACAGGTTTGATTTTGACCAAACGTTTTTTCATAGGGTGCTATCCTTGTTGGGAGGGAGGGAATTATATTTTTTTTTATAATCGACCCCAAACCGTGCATAGGGGGGTTTTAGGCCATGGGGAGCTCTGGTTAAAAAAATAGAAATGTAAGCTGAATAATTCGCTTAGCGGAGGCGAGCCGAATATAATTTTGTTGATCGATTTCTTGATGGTTTCAGATCTCGCATCAGCGCACAAGCACTTCCGGGTGCGAGTTCACTCGCCGGATTCCTCCCTCCATAAGTGACAGGACGCTGCCGGAAGGGCCGGTCTGCTCGCCTTTGGAGTTCGCCTGGCTGACCCTGCGAAGAGACTCACTCCAGGTCTTATCTTTAATGTTGCTATCATCCCTATTCAGACTATGCCCCTTTTTCTATTTTCAAGGTCGATCTCTTCACGATTTCATTCGTTTTACTTAATTAGGGCAGTTCTATTTGCTCTAGTAAATCCGCTGTTTCAGCCTCCGTGTTGTCTCGCCTCTCCCCAATGGCCTATCCCCGTGCAACGGAGTCTTCCTCCTCATGACTGGACGTATCAAGAATCCACTTTACGAAGGGCGGTCATCTGCAAGCATTCAGTTAGTTTCTTTCATTTCTTTCTCTCCCTCTTTCTTTTGTTCCTTCTTTCGATACTATTCAATCATTTTCTACGTAATTTTTTAGCTTCATCATATTCTTGGGTTACTGTATGTATACGGTATATGGCCTTTTGGCTCCAAACTACTAGTAAACCATGTCATTTGTGTTATTTTAGATGGAGAATACAAGTGAACTGGGAACATGAGTAGTAAATTCGTATTCTCCATCTAAAATAACAGCAATCACATGACTTACACTTAGTTGGGATCAAAAAGGCCATCTACCTTACGTTTCTTCTGTTTTTGTCAGCTGCGAAGTGTCGTACGCGTCACCGCTCACGTCGCGTGCGTTGCTGGCATCTCCGTGAGAGTGGCGGAGAGTCGAATGGAGAGGAGAGACCCGCGCAGAGGAGGAAGAAGAGTGTACGGCGGTTTGTAAGTTCTTTTTCTTCAAATTATTTGTAATTTAATTAAATAATTCTTAATCTTTTACTTCTTGCTTTTGTCACTGAATTTACGTTTTCTGGCAATATTTTACGTGCCTGACTTAACCAATCAAAGAGAAAGGATTGCAATGGACACGATGTACTTCTGCAGGTGAACGTGAGCGAGTGTGCTCTACTTTCTGCCTCCGATGGCTTTACTGCCCAGCTCGGCGACTTTCCTGCGCCAGGCAACGAGAGCGAAAAGGACAACATCGCAAGCTTCTCCCTCTACCGTATATACAAGGTCATTTCTTGTTTCTCCTTTAAAAACATTCGTTTTTAAGTTTCATTTTATTCTTATGAAATGTTATTGTTATTCAGACGAATGAGGCATTATATCTTTATATTTTCGATCTCTTCAAGGACTTTCTTCATTTTACATATGTAACTAGTGCTGTTATATTTGCTTTAATAAATGCAGAATTTCAGCCTCGGTGCTCTCCTGCCTCTCATCAAGAGCCTCTCCCGAGTACAACGAAGTATTCGCCTCAAGACTGGACGAATCAAGATCCACTCTACGTACTGCGGTCATCTGCAGGCATTCAGTTAGCCTCCTTTCATTCTCTCTTTCTCTCTTTCTTTCTCTTTCTCGTGCTTCCTCTTTCTCTCCACTCGCTATCTCTATGCTTGCTTTCCATTTCTTCAATAGGTTTCAGTTATACTTGCAAGAGCTTACGTAAAAAATTATATCAAGCTAAAAGGTTAAATAACTGCTTTACTTCCCAAGTTATTTTATGAAGCATTCTTCTATTAGTGGTACTTTTTTTTATTATTTAAGCAAAGAAGAAGTTCCTCTTCAGGTAACTCAGCACATCCTCCGTCACTACCGCGGGTGCCTCTCTCCAATGGTTGCCTGTATGACTACGTCCCTCGGCTCGAGTGTAGCAGCCCTGGCGGAGATCCTTCAGAACATCACGGACGCTGATCTCGACGTCGAAAACGCCAACTCACTTCCATCGTATCCATGTTCTTGTTGAGGCTTCGCCTATAATCAATTTAGTGTTTAGATCTTATTAGTACAGGTTTTTTTTCTAATTCCTTTCCGATCTAGTATATTCCTTGCCAAAAGGCGATTTCATATTGGCTACTTTCTTTGGATGACAACCAGTTGCATTCTTTCTTTATTCCTTGCCTCATCTGTATTGACATTGAAATCAAATTCCATGCACTAGTAGGTATGTAGCATTGCTTTCATTCATGTTGCGGAAATTTATTCCATGTTGACATCGTTGTTGCTGTTTTTCTGTTTGTTTTACAGTGTTTTCTTGTTACTGACATAAATTTAATTAAAAAAGATTTAACACACGTCAATCTTGCGACATTTTATTGACATTCAACCTGAAGTTCTGAATTGGAACGTGCAGCCAAGAAAGAAAGAAAATCAATCGATTGAATGAGGGGGGGGGGTGCCTAGCCGGGGATAGCACTAGCGAACTTTTCTGTTCCATGGGTGGGAGCAATTTGTTCCTTTCACTTGTTACCGCGCTGGTAACTTTTAAACGGAACAACTAAAAGTTCGCGGGGCGAAACTATATTGCTCCGTTGCGATTTGTTAACAAATTGTTCCGCGTAATTGTTACCACCGCGGTAACTTTCTTCTCTGTGTGTGGTGAAGGGGTTCAAACCTGTCTATGACAAACGCCGCATAGTCAGGGGACGTACAACTCCCTTCCCTATGGCTTCTGCGAAGCCTAGATGCAAGTCTGCCTTTCTCTCTCTCTCTCTCTCTCTCTCTCTCTCTCTCTCTCTCTCTCTCTATATATATATATATATATATATATATATATATATATATATATATATATGATAGTTTTTCAAATCTGTATCTAAATATTGAGGTATTTACCTAATTCTAAATATCTTCCTACAGTTACTCTTTCGAAATTTAATGTGATAATTTATTAGCAGTGTCATTTTAAACCTTTGCTGTGTTATATTTCATTCAGCGTTTTAATTCAAGGGTGATAGTCTTGAAATTGCATATTAATTCAATATATGTGTTTTGCATTTATTCAAAAAATTATTTGTCCGTTTGCAGTTATTTGTACTAATAAACTGTTCTCACGCCTTAAAAGGTGAAGGAAGTCGCCAAATGCCGCGGTTTCCCGATCACCTCCGACACTGCGGCCCTGATCCACTTTAATGCCATGAAGGCATTCGCCGACGAGCTGTCCAACCATGCCTCATCCACCCCCATAGGCGTCCATTATGAGCGATTCCATGTAAATGCCAGTCGCCAAATCCACACTGTGGACATGGTGAAGGGGTTCAAACCTGTCTATGACAAACGCCGCATAGTCAGGGGACGTACAACTCCCTTCCCTATGGCTTCTGCGAAGCCTAGATGCAAGTCTGCCTTTCTCTCTCTCTCTCTCTCTCTCTCTCTCTCTCTCTCTCTCTATATATATATATATATATATATATATATATATATATATATATATATATATATATATATATATGATAGTTTTTCAAATCTGTATCTAAATATTGAGGTATTTACCTAATTCTAAATATCTTCCTACAGTTGCTCTTTCGAAATTTAATGTGATAATTTATTAGCAGTGTCATTTTAAACCTTTGCTGTGTTATATTTCATTCAGCGTTTTAATTCAAGGGTGATAGCCTTGAAATTGCATATTAATTCAATATATGTGTTTTGCAGTTATTCAAAAAATTATTTGTCCGTTTGCAGTTATTTGTACTAATAAACTGTTCTCACGCCTTAAAAGGTACAAAAGTCTATGAAAAAAAAATCATTTTTGTCATTTCTCAGTCTATCTATCGCTGTATCTCTACATATCTTACTCTATTTTCGCTTCTTCCTGAAACAGTCAGACTATAATACATGAGATGTTCCTCCTTGAGTGACCTGGACATCGATTCCTATGTCTCTCTCTCTCTCTCTCTCTCTCTCTCTCTCTCTCTCTTAATATATCTTACACTCTTTCTCGCTTCTTCCTGAAAGTTCCAAACTATCGCAAATGACGTGTTCCTGCATGCACATCGATTCCCTATGTCTCTCTCTCTCTCTCTCTCTCTCTCTCTCTCTCTCTCTCTCCGCTTTTTCGTTTCTTCCTGCATATTCCAATCTATCACCAACATGACGTGTTCCTGCCTGAATAGAAGTGACATCGATTCCCTCTGACTCTCTCTCTCTCTCTATCTCTCTCTCTCTCTCTCTCTCTCTCTCTCTCTCTCTTCATACCATCACCCTTGCGCTTCCTTGCCATGAATTGCAAGGGGTCAGCTAGTATAAAGGCACAGACCAGCAGAAAGTTCAATGAGAAATGTTGCTGCATCCTCAAACTAACATGCTACTATGCGGGCCCTCAGGCGCTGCAAAGACAGAGCTGTTAAGGAAGATTATTGCAGATACAGACAAGGTATATCATAATGCCCCAAAACATGTTTATTTCTGCTATAACGAGTATCATATGACTCATTTGCAAATGAAAGAAACGTGACAATGTGTGAAGGATTACCGTCATTGGATCATTTGAAAACGCTAAAGGAAATGAAACCTTTAGTGATTTTGGATGATTTAATGGTTCAAATAGATAAGTGGCCAGAAGCTGAAAAACTCTTTACAGTATGTACTCATCACTTCAACTTGACCACAATCGCCGTAGTTCATAGTTTATTCTATAGTAAGATTCTGCGCAATTTACGCATTAATAGTAGCTATTTGATCATTTTCAAGAATAATTCGGATTTGTTATCCATTCGCTCTCTCGCACAGCAATTAAGACCTACAGAACAAGAATTCTTTATTCAAGCATTCGAAGACGCCACTAGAGAGCCGCATACATATTTGCTCATTGATCTGCATAAAAGTACAGAAACTAAATTTCAACTCAGAAGCAGTATCTTTCCATTATCTGAGCGTGTTTATTGTTACATACCGAAATGAGAAGTGCAAAGTGGGATAAGGAATCCTGGGAAAAGATTGAATGTTTACTAAAATCCTCTGATTTTAGTCAATGCGCGCAGGAATTGGATGGAAATTCAGTTATATGTCTAAATGTCTAATTTGCAATATTCTCTATGGTAGAAAATGAATAAAAAGGCGAAGAAATCGTTAAATAAATATGCTAAAGAAATGCGAAAACTAGCAAGCATACGTAATATAAGAGAAGCAAAGCATACACTTATTCAGACAGGTTCAGGCTTTCTTGTGCCACTATTACCCGTATTAGCTAGTGTTGCAGCACAACTCCTTGCAAATGTTATTTAAAAAGGTGATTCTTATTCCCGAAGATCAGCTTTCCAGACCAAAACCGCCCTCATTTTTAGAAAATTTAGAGGAGGAAATTAAAAAGGTATTAGCCTCTAACGCTGCTGATGATGAACGCCTGAAAAAATACAATGCGTTATTGCTTAGCCTTATGCAAAAGCTCCATTACACGTCTAATGTTGAAAACGAGAGAATACGAGAAGATAATTATTCCGACTCTTCGACTTCTGTAGAAACAGCCCTTCCTATAAAGTCTGTTCCCCCTCAAGCTACTCCACCAGTCACAATTCCTACAGCTGCTCCACTACCTCTCGCTAATTCACTTCCTGCAGCTCATCCCGTGCCAAAAGTTACATCAGCTGCTTCAGTTCAAACAACTATTCAGAACAACTCACTAGTAGTCGAAAAGGCAAAAGCTTTACTGTCGCACCTTCGCAAATATCCGAATTATTTTAATATAAATGGAGAGGATATTACTATAAACGGTGTAATTTACAAATTAAGCAACCTAGTAACCGATTTTTCAAGCCCTTATCGCACTAAATCTGAACCGCCAGAGGGAGCTCAAGAGTTTGCTGACCTATTAATAGACACTAATTTTGACACCAATTTAATCGGTCCCTACGCGTAGGAATCAGCTTGCTTCAGGGGATTTTATTGTGAAGAAATGGAATCTTTAGGCGAAATATACAGAGATATAAACACCCCCGGAGCTTTAGGTAGTGTAACCCGGTTATACAGGGCAGCAAGAAAGAAAGGTTTAAAGGTAACCTTGAAACAGGTTAAAGCATTTCTACATACCAACGATACTTACACTGCACACTTTCCACGTAAACTCCATTTAAAGACGAATAAATTACAATGCACTTGGATAGATAGTGATCACCAGGCAGATTTAGCTGTAATGATGGATTTAAAGGAATATAATTCAGGTTATCAGTATATTTTAGTAATTGTCGATATTCTCAACCGATTTATTATGGTTGAAGCATTAAAATTAAAAACAGCGGAACAGTGTGCTCAAGCATATCTGTATATTTTAGAGAGAAATAAGCGTATTCCATTCCGTTTGTATACAGATGCTGGAAAAGAATTCTTTAACTCTAAGTTTAAGAGTATTTTGTCAAAATTCGAGATTGATCATCGCGTTCCTAAAAATCACGCTGTAAAATGTGCACTAGCCGAAAATAGCATTAGAAGAATAAAATCTAAAATTTATCGTTATTTCTCCGAACACAATACATACAGGTGGGTGGATGTGCTGCAGGACATTGTGGCATCTATTAACGACAGTCCAATACAATCGATAGGTCACATTGCTCCCTCAAATGTAACAAAAGATAATGCCGAACATGTATGGCAATTGCTATATGGTAGGGATTCAGATAAAATATCAAAGCACAACTATAAAGTTGGTGATTCAGTAAGGCTTTCGATTACAGACCAAATATTTAGAAAAGGATACAAGAATACTTTTACGCATGAAATATTTAAAATCAGGAAATTACTATTTAAAGACCCTCCAGCCTACATAATTGAAGATTATGATGGAAACAGGCTAGATTCCATAGTATACGAAACAGAACTAGTGTAGTATAACCCTCAGGAATATAAAATAGAAAAAGTCCTACGAACTCGCTATAAGAACGGAAAGAAAGAATTGTATGTAAAGTGGCAGGGGAACCTCGATCCCACTTGGATACAAGCTAATGATGTCCGAAAACCCTAATTCTTGGCATTTAGGTGAGATTACGTGTTCACGCTCACTTATCGTCTATATCGCCCAAATTACCTTGATATACCTAGTGGTGCTAATTTCTATATATAACTTGACATTTACTGTATGTCGTGACGAGAAGCTGTGGGTTGCAGTGTTGTCTTCTAGCATTGGTTACATTCTCCCTGCGCCCTCTATTAATCAAAAGAAATGAAGGATTTTTATATTACACTGCTTTCGAATACTAATGCTGAAGATTTGATTGGAAATTTTAAAGTGTGACTACCTGCACCGATTCATTTACCTTGTGAATATGAAGTTGCACTTACTGAAGTCATTTTTCCCTACAATTTCGACCTAATTACTGATAAAAGGGAAAATGAGAATTGTAATGAAAATAATATATTTGTAAAATACTATACAGTCAATCCAAATGACTTGGATTGACTGTTACAAGAAACTAACGGTGTGGGCTGAAATGACCAGTGAAACATTAACTGTGCCAACGAATTCATACAACACGGGCAATGCGCTTGTTACTCAAGTGAATGCTGTTTTACAAAACTCATACAGAGCAAGGTATGGAGTATATAGGTATGGAGTTTCTGCCCAGAATGGGGCACTCTACCCTGTTGAAGTACTGTCTGTCTCCTATTAAATGTATATAAATTGTTATTGTCCATTCTATGTGAATAAAAAATGTATGAATCTCTTACGAATATCGAACTTGACAAATTAATGGGAAACTGCGCCCTTACAAGGAAATATTACATTGGGAGTTATCCCTGTGATACTTTAATTACTGTACCTGAAAAATTACCATTTTGTATTATATTTGTTAGTTTTAATTCACACACTGGCCGATGCGAATATTTACCTGATGATAAAATTTATTCTCTTACATTTTCAAAAAAGCTGGCATACCTGTTAGGGTTTGATGAAACTTTAAAAGAAGACGGAGTTTCAGTTGTTCCTGGAAAACACCGTATTCATGTCGCAAAGGAAATGTTATTCATTTATGCGAGTATTGTTGAAAATCAGATTGTTTCTAACACTCTCTCTCCTTTACTGAAAATTGTTCCAATTAATGCTAATCATGGAGAAAATGTACATTTATCCTTTTCTAGACCTGAGTACATAAATGTAAAGTCCAAGGATTTCGAAAGCATTCATGTGCATATAAAAACAAGTGAGGACGACATTGTTGCATTCCACTCTGGATATTCCTGCATTATTTTGCATTTCCGCCCAAAGCTTTGATGCACGTACATTTTGATCCTAATAATTCTATTGATTGGACAGATGTGTTCCTTGAGCAAGCGCGCCAAAGCGGTTCTGGCTTTCGTGGCTTTCCTTATCAGCGCGGTAGTTCTGGCATTGGTGGACTACTCTCAAAACTATTCACAGCCATTTTGCCGATTGCGAAACGCGTCGGAAGAAGTGTCGCTACTGAGGCACTTACAGCTGGAGAGCACATAATTGATGATATTAACCGTGGACGTAATTTTAAAGATGCTATGAAGGAACATGGTGGAAATGCCTATAAAAGATTGTCTGCACGTGGAAAAGCAACACTTCAAGATGGAAGTGGCAGAAAACGTAAAAAGAAGAGAAAAGTGACCAAAAGGCGTAAAATTGTTAAACGCCGAAAGAGTAAACCTGTTCGAAAGTATAAAAGAAGGGTGAAGAGGAGGAAGCCTCCATTTTCTCAGGACATTTTTTCTAAATAATGGGTAAACTTTTGGATGCAAAGTCCCCACCTGCTATTCGTAGCGAATTGGCTCTCTTTGAAGTGCCGGCTACACAAGTAGTTCTCGATTCTGCGCGGTGGCTATCCATTCCAATAAGTACGCCCATTAATAACAGTGGCCCTTTTTTGTTCAACGTTGTCGACTCTCGACACTACTTGCAATGCTCCAAAACTTATATTGCCATGAAACTGCGCATTGTTCGGACAGATCCAACTGACGTGGCTGATTATGCATTTACAAATTATATTGGGGCCACCTTCTTTCAACAGGTAAATTTGGAGGTAAATAATCAGCAAATATTTGAATGTAGTCAGTATGGTTACAAGTCATATTTGGAAACAATTTTGACTCATAGTACAGATAACAAGTATGGCGTTTTGCAAGCTGCAGGATTTTTCGAAGACAATGACGGAGTAGATTTGGCTACTAATTCTGGATATAGCAAACGTGTAGCTGCCGCCAAATCAGGAGAGATTGATGTGATCGCACCAGTTCATATTGATCATTTTTCAACAGATAGACTACTTGTGCCGCATTTGAACTTGCAATTCACTTTCCATAAAAACACTAATGGTTTCATTTTGGAGTCTCACGATGCGAATGCAAAAGAAGATAACGTTAAAGTTGAAGTAGTTTCAATGAAGCTCTTAATTAGAGCTGTTGATGTAATTAGTTCAGCAAACCTCGCACTTGAAAATAGCCTGCGGTCATATCCGGCACGATATCCCTATAAACGCATTCGTGTGAGAGTTGTTGCAGTACCGGGTGGTAGATATGACCTACCTTATTCTACCATTTTCACAGATATTATTCCTAGAAGACTAATTATCGGTTTGGTAGGAACAAAAGCATTCGAGGGTTCTCTAAAACTCTCTCCGTTTAATTTCGGGCATTACAATGTCACTGAGGTTTCCATTGATGCCGGCGGTGTGACATTCCTATTAAAACAAATTTTAAAAATGGAGTTTATGCCGAGTCATTCCTCATGTTCCATGAGAATATTGGCGCAATAGGTGAGAATAGAGATCTCGCAATAACTTATGAGCAATATGCTAAAGGTTTTACCCTCTTTGCGTTTAATCTATCTCCTTCTGATTATAACAACGATTTCGAACTCATTCGTAGTGGAACAACTCAACTTGCAATGCGATTTTCTGAAAAGACCCCTGATAATGGGAGGCAGCTTGTCATTTATGCCGAATACGATGGGATGTATCAGGTCATTGATTTTTTCATGCGTTGCGTGTAGCGTGCGTATTTTGAGACGCTTGCGGTTTCATTGCCTGGCGCAACTTTTACCATCTTTCAGATCGACGATTACCGGAACGTCTTCTCCGACGCTCAGGTGTAATGGCCCGCTTCCTCCGCCTCGAAACGTTCTGTGCCGTGCGGCTCGATATCGACTTGGGAGGCCCTGTTTCCGAGCGTGAACTCGAGCTCATCTACTCGGAACTGTCACGACGCCGAGTGCTGATAAACTACCTGGATAACAACTTTGAGTTGCACTTCCCGGCTCTTGTCCCAAATTCAAACTCATTCAAGAAGGTCGTGGTGGGCATGGAGATCCGTGGCCGTCAACACTCGCTCGGTACTCGACCAGTGCGAATAATGCTCAAGGTGAATTTTATCTAATTTTTTGAAACCTAGTTATTTTTGTCTTTTATAGGAGTACTACTACGCCAAGCATGATGTGCAGCTGCAGCTCCCGCTTATGCAGCTCGTTTCTGCCCAGAATGGGGCACTCTACCCTGTTGAAGTACTGTCTGTCTCCTATTAAATGTATAAAAATTGTTATTGTCCATTCTATGTGAATAAAAAATGTATGAATCTCTTACGAATATCGAACTTGACAAATTAATGGGAAACTGCGCCGTTACAAGGAAATATTACATTGGGAGTTATCCCTGTGATACTTTAATTACTGTACCTGAAAAATTACCATTTTGTATTATATTTAATACAGGGGACTCTAATAGCCCCGGTGAGCATTGGGTTTCTGTATATGTTGATAATGCTGGTATTGTTGACTATTTTGACTCTACCGGTGATGAAATGTCTCAACAGATAAGTTCGTGGCTTTCTTTGTTTAATACAAGAAGGGACTTTAAAATGAGAGTGCAAGGAATAAACACAGAGGTATGCGGACATTATGCCATGTTCTTTCTATATCAGCGCTGTTTGGGCAAATCTCTAAGTAATATAAGAAAAATGTTCAGTTCTACTAATTTTGGTCAAAATGATAGATTTGTGCTGCGTTGGTATAGGCACCAGTTGCAGAGATGTATAAATAGGCCTCTCACTTCACTCTAATCATAAGCAATGTCGGACCGTAAGAATACCCCTGCTGTTGAGCCCAAGAAGCCTGAGGCTGTCATCCCGCCTACTGTTGAAATTAAGGCGGAGAGAGAAACTGTAAAGTCTGAGAATCAAGTTGAAAAGGCTTTTAATTGTGATGACTGCCATAGAACTTTTTCTACCGGTTTTAATCTAAATAGACATATGTAGCGCGTGCATCCCATTGAGGAACGAACTACTCGTTATATTCGCCCTATTGGAACTATTAATCTCATGGTTGACGAATATGAAAATCTCTATGTTGAGTTTCGTGACGTGTAATGTCTCAATCTTCTGAGTCATCATCCTCATCACACACACTCAAGCGACGGAGGGAATCACACAAGGTTCAAATTATTGATCAATAAATAACTATTAAATATTTAAATTTTAGAAATCATTTAATGACTTGGTGGAAGCCTACAAAACGTCCGAAGTAACACGCCCTGCGATTATCCGTGCACAGTATTTGATTTTCCTGGCAGTTTGCCAAAAGTGTGCGAAAAGAAATGCGTCTACTTCCACATCTCGTAAAATTACTCTCACGCTATGTGAATCGTGTCACCAGGCAAACCGTAATATACAGACAACAATATTTCATAATATCGTTGTGAAGAACGGGAGTGACCGTCTCAATCATTAATCATTTCATCGGAGCAAGCAGGTGATGTCTCAGGTTTGTCTTTATATTTTCTTCTTTATTTATTTAATTTTTATTTTTAAGAAACAACTCGATGCCACAATGGAACAACTCGCTGGAAACTGGCAAGAACCACCTGAATTGCCGATATTCGATGTCTCAACTTCCCTCGCACCTTAATCGTACCTTTTTGCCTTGTTTGTGCAAATGTTAACGCCCGACAGCAAGATGGCAAGATTGAACTGATTCTCTGTCAAACATGCTGTGTCACCTACAAAGCTGTTAATAATATCATATTTTATAATATTCGAGTTAAAGATGTATATGACTCAATGCGATAAATGTATTTGTTACACTTGTTTGAAAATGCAAATCTTTGGGAATACACAAAATTTGAAAATGTAAATTGCTGTGATTATGTACATGTAAATTCTCGTATTCCCTTATTCACCCCTCCCGCATTCACCACAATTCATCCGCCAGTGTGTGTGTGTGTGTATACCGTACTTCCTGCCACTTGTTGCAGTGATGAGAGAGGAGGGAGAGGGGGAGAGAGAGAGAGAGAGAGAGAGAGTGTGTGAGAGAGTGAGAGATGGAGAGAAAAAGGGGCGGAGCTTATTCAGCAGAGGGGAGGGAGAGGGAGGGGACGGAAGCGGAGCGGTGGTCATTGTTAACCCTGACGGTGGTGAGGGGCGGTCGGTCCTGGGAGAGCGGGTGATTGAGAGAAAGAGAGAGAGAGAGAGAGAGAGAGAGAGAGAGAGATGAAAGAAAGAGAGAAAAAGTGAGATAAAGAGTGAAAAGTGTGAGAAAGAGAGAAAAGTTAGAGAAAAGAGAGAGAGAGAGAGAGAGAGTTCGACTTTTTATTATTATTGTTTTCAATATTATTATTATTATTATTATTGTTATTATTAATAATGGGGGGTGCGGTGACCTACTTTTGTAGTTTGTGTTCAGCCTTGGATAAAAAGGGGCGGGGCTTAGGCTTGAGCACAAACTAGACGGGGACTGAGCACAAACTACAAAAAGGTTACCAGACCCCTCACTCTCATCATCATATGTTATTTCCATTATGTACTTTGTCAAAGTTTAGTAAAGCAAAGAAAGATTTGGTTCGCTTGCTTTCCGGGGAATCAGAATGCATACATTACATATTTGACTCACAATCAGATGACAAATCTCGTGATTCAATTTGTGTAAGACACTATGTGAATGCCTACCAAGAACAACTGGAAATGTATCGATTCATAATGGTAGTTTTTTTTGCTTTAGTTGAACTCATATGAGTCTCACTGTATTGTAATGTAAACGACTTGAAATCTCAATTTAAAGAACTAGAAATGTTCCTATTCATAATGGTACATAGTTTTTTTTTGCTTTAGCTGAACTCAACTCATAACTCATAAGTCATATTACTCCAAGTCGATTATTGAAGTCTAATTGTAATACAACTACATTGATAAATAACCATCAAACGACAAGGTCAGCAACCAATGTACTATATATGTATGTATGTAATTGAGGCAAGTGGTTCAAAAAAGTTTATCTCTTTTTTAACAATCATCTTGTTCAAGGTGATACCTAGATATCTGCTTTGTGTTCATCAAAATCGCAGTGTAAAAGCGCCAGCTCTTGAAACTTCTTTATCAGGCAATTTCATGATCATCGCACGGTATTCACAAATATGAAAATGAGAATACACTGCTATATTTCGATAAAAAATTGAACAAAAGTTAACATGGAAACACGTATTTTCAAGCGTGAACCCTAAACAAGAATATGGTGATAAGTATGTTTAATATAAAATGAGCAAAATGTTCGACAACATTGATAAAATGTTATTACATGAAGTAGCAAGATATTGCACGAATTTCTGATTTTGATTGAAAAAAAAATCAAGATTTAGCAGCCATACGGGAAAGAGGAGCAAGGGCGTGAAATTATTATGATTGATAGGAAAAGGTAGATAGATATTCTGCTAAATAATCAGGTGTTAAAAAGGAAGTCAGCTTATTATGTGTTCTTATAGCAGCGATCGCCGCTCGCGTAGTAGCCAGCGCAGCATTGAGGGCTGTCCTGAAAACATAAAATTTTTGCGTTTTTCTTTAATTTTTAACATTTAACTTGTCGTTTGATTGATTAAATTTCTTTGTCATTTTTTTTATTGCTAAACATTTGAGGGAGCGATCATATAGGAAAGAAGAATAGACAAGAGATAAAGCCGGGGGAAAGTGCGCATGCCTGGTTCGTTTTTGTGATGCGTTTCCTCGAAACATATTGAGATAAAATGTCGGAAAAATCCTTCTAAATCACGATAATATTACTTGTACCACGTCTTTGATGAATATTACAATTAAGTAACAAATTAATTTTTTTCCTTAATTAATCTGACACTATGCTGCGGAACGGCGTCCGCAGCGCGCAGCCAGTCAATGTGGATCGAGAGCAGCCGAGACGGGCAGTAGTATGTGAAGCGTCTGAATTTTCAGTTTTTTAAAACTCCGTTACAAAAATTAAGAACGATAATTACTGTTGTATACCAAATATAAATGATATTTTTTAAAGAATATTTAGCCTTCTTGAATCTGCTAATTGAATTGATGTGCGCATTGAGCAATAGTCAATTCTTTTCAAGAAAGAATAAAAGAGATAACAATTATTTATGATTGAAATTTATTTATATATTTATTTATTAAAATTGAAAGGGGCTTCTCTCACTTCTCGCAGAGCTTCTCGTCTCCTTGTCGAGGAATGAGTGGATTAGCGAAGCCCGTGTCAGACACGCCGGTCGAGACGTGCCTTTTCGCTCTGAATTCTTGCTTTGTAAATAATCTGTGTTTGTAAACATAAACAAAGTAAAGTCTTGCCAACACAGATGTATCTAAGTAAGTTACAGTTATATTAATAATGTTATAAAATTGTAAGAACAGAGTCCTTTCATTGGCACATGCGATTGCTTTCCATTACTTTCTCCCCTTTTGAGTGCGCGACAATGTTGTTTCATGCGTGCTTCAAAGGACAATTTTTTTAATACACACAATTCAAGGTAATTACAGTCTAATTGTAAGTAACCATACCTTGGCTTGTAGACGACATATGGCTCCTGCTTCGGCTTTTGATAGCCCTCACGACGCGGCAGTGGCAGCAGCGAATTGTGCTGCAGACCGGGCGTGCTGGAGGAAAACGAGAGATAGAGAAAGGTTTCTTGTGAAATTATATCCCAGTGCCTTTTCATCATTTCATTCATATACATATTAATTGTGTTTTTTTAAAATAAATATTAAATAAGGTACAATGTGTCTGTATTTTTTTTGGTTTATGGAGCCTAATTTTCTAGCCCAAGGTCGGGTGATACATGCAAAATGATCTACACCTGGCGAACCGCTTGAAATTTTTTAAACTCCAGAATCAGATCAAAATGGTCGTAGGAAATAGTATCGTTTGCATCAAATCATGAGAAAGAGCATTTTATGTGTATTTACTCGCATGCTTGGACGTGTTATCTTCGACCAAATACACTGCTTCCTTTTCTTTTTTTGCGCGTAAGGAAAACCACCGGAGACGGATTGGCGAGTAACTAAAGGTGAACAATAGCAATAAAAACTAATTAAATTCGTTTCCCCTATTTCCAAATTTTGGAATTGTAAATCCAAATTTAAAAATTCTTTTCTTTATTTATGTTATTGCATTCTTTTCATAAAACTTAATCGAAATTAATTCAATTGTCTTGAATTTTATGCTGGCGTCTCCCTCATTAACAATACATCTTATGATCTGAGCACTTTTGTTTAGGCGAAAGAGCGCGAATTCAAAATAATTTTTTCGGTTATTAAAAAAAGCTGACAATAGCGGCGGGAGCGGCAAGAAGGGCGCGAGTGGCGCAGGCGTCGCGTTTTCGTCCTTCTGCGGCTTCGTGCCAAAGTGCAGCTTGCCGGCGAGGTCGCAAGGAAGCACCTGGGTTAGGGCCGTAATTTAGGAAAATTTTAATTCTCCTAAATTATGGCCTCGACGATTGCAGTAATCTTGGAGAAATAAAATTTATTGTTTTCCCATTTTATTATTTTTTAATAGGTCGCAACATTTTTTTTTAATTTGTCATCCATCGCGTTTATGCCTCATAACCGCTCTTATGCTATCAGTTGGTTTTCAATGTAACGAAAGCGGTAAAAGTGGAGAGTAGGGCTGACTAGATGTTGCTTCTTGGGATGCTCATTGTCATAGTTCTTACAATTAGATTTCAAAGAATACGAGTGTTTTGGCTGAAAAAAGTTAAATTTTTGAATATTGTTTTAAAGCAAACAAAAAAGAGCAAAAACTGGTCTAATTCCTGACAATTCTTCCCGAGCAGACGTGGCCCGACTTGCCGCCGTTGCAAGTGTGCGAGTTGCAGGGCTGCACTTGGGTCGGGTAGCCGCTGCAAGAGAGAACGGCAAACCTCTTTCTCGCTTTAGACGTTTACGTGAACCTTTATAAATATTATTTGCTAAAATTAAAAAAAATTTAAAGCTAAATAACACAGCGTTTACTTTGGACCAGAATTGGGAATGGGCCGGCCCGGCCCGGCCGGCCCTCAGGGCCGGCCGGCCCAATTTCCCAAGGCCCCGGGCCGGGCCGGGCCCAACAAAACTTGGGCCGGCCCGTAGGCCCGATTGGGCCCTCAAGTCAGAAGAGAAGTTCCTGGCAAATTGAAGGTAAGAACATAAACTTGAAATTTTCGGAAGTATTTGAAACTGGTTTATATAGTGACATTTTACTTAGGGGTGGGGGAAACATATTTTTTACTTTGGTAAACTCATGCAAACCCAAAAGAAACCCCCAATTAACATAGAAAAAAATTTTTCGAAAAAAAAATTTTTTTTTTTTATTTTGAAAATCGCGCTCAAACGGGCCCACGGGCCGGGCCGGGCCGGGCCGGGCCCAAAATTACAAGGCCCTGAAATTTCCGGCCGATACTTTGGGCCGCCAGGGCCGGGCTGGCCCAAAAATTTTGGGCCCATTCCCACCTCTGCTTTGGACATCGTTTTACTGAGAAGAAAACAATTCTTTGTTTGAATTCATATATGCATATATTCTCCATCACCTATTGCAAAATTGATTATTACAATCAGTATATAAAATTTATTTATTCAACAAATTGAATTCATACATTGATTAATTTATAATTTAAGTTATTTAGCGAAAGGAATAAATGCTCTCCACTAACTTGCACTCTCCCTTGCTTCCCTTTCGTTCTCTCCCTCCCTCTCTCTTTCTCTCTTTCTCATTCCCTCTCTCTCTCCCTCTCTCTCTCTATCTCTCTCTCTCTTTATCGCTCTCCACTAACTTGCACTCTCCCTCGCTTCCGTCGGACGCGAAGCACGCGCGCATTCGCCTTCTCCTTCCACAGCCACCGCACGACTCGGTGCAGCGCGACCACTCGGACCACGCCGACCACACGTGCGGCTCAGGCACGGGCGGCGTGTCGGTCTTGAACGGAAGACCGCGTTTTAGGAGGGTTACAGTAGGTGCAGAGGTGAGATAACAGTGATTACAAGGACGTATATACAAACAAGTGGACATAAGAGAGGACAATCGTGATTTGTTCGATACTTCTTTCGAGAAGTAAAGATTAGTGTAATGATGTGGTAATAAAAATTCTGTTTAATAGCCACTGTGAGATAAAAAAAAATTGAAAGTGCCGTCTTAACTAATGATTTCGTTCAAGGTTCCTTCTATGTGTCAACTCACTCACACTCAGTTCAGCATTTCGGTTACCGGCAGTTATTCAAATGTGCATTAGTTTTTTTCTCTTTCACTCTATATCTCGTATTCCTAGCATGTACAGATATGATCTACCATTCCTGCTTTCATTCTATGATACACACATCTCTCTCTCTCGCTCTAGCCTCCTCTAATAACATATAGATATGCGACAGACAACAAAGAGTATACAACATTGCTCCTTCATCCACATCACTAACGGTGTAGAAAGGATCTTCAGTGGTGGCTTCCTCTGTCGTTGTAGTCTTCTCTGGCTCTTCAGTGGTGAGCAGCTCCGAAGTCGTCGTCTCCTCGGTGGTGGTTGTGGTCGGGAGGGGAGAAGGCGGCGAAGGCGTCTAGAATTGAGTTTCCGTCCAAAGCAACAGGAACGATTTTAGAATATGGCAAGTGTTATTTATAAGCCAATCTGAAAAAGAGAAGGCACACAAAACAAGACACCGAATTAAAGTGAACATATTGATTAATAGGCTTATCGAATGGAGATGTTAGGATTCGATGGCTAGCTGGAACGTGATCACACATTGCAGTTGCGAGAAGATAAACAATAAGCAATAGCAATCACAAGTTGTCCGCTTCATCTCCTTGGCATCATCACGACACATTTTCGACGCGTCGCGCACCCTAGATTGGGCGAGTTTCCGCGACCATGTACAATGAGACACCTTTTGCTTGGTGACCAGCGTCGACTGCGGATGACGCGTCGTGCGTGACGAAGGCGTCTCGGTCGTGGTCTCCGTCGTGGTCGTTCGATGCTCAGTTGTCGTCGTCTGGAATTCCGGATCCGGATAAAGCAAACCATAAAAAAGACGTAATCAAATAAATTTAAAGGAGCCAAAAACTCAATTTTGAATTCGCACCTTTTTGCCTGAGACAAGGGATTTAGAAAGACGCGATTACAGTAGTCAGAAAAATTCAAATAGATAAAGATTGAGTTTCGGGCTCTATTAAGAATTATGACAAGAAGGCAAAAATTCTGAGTAACGTAATCCGTTGAAAAAGGCAATGAAAAATGTTAGCAAGTAAAAATGCAAAAGTCACACAATATCGGTTGAAAGAAAAAAAGAGGGTTAATTGAAGGGCTGTCAATTTATTGTTTTCTTCGCCGCCAGACAAACATACAGTCGGCGTTGTCGTTGGCGCGGGCGGCAGAGTCGGTGAGCCAACTTAAACAAGATAGAAGAGTGAGAGCATGGCGCCAAAATATGTTTCCCAGCAAAAGAAATCTACGCCCCTTTTCCTGTTCTTGCATTAAAATACTACAGAAGAAACACATTCAATAAAATTCCTTTCCTTATAGAAATCACATTGCGGGATCACAATTTCCTTTAAATTTCTTTAAGATGAGCCCTTTTGCGCAGTAAACAATTTGTATAGTAGCTGAGCTATACAGTAACTCGCTTACAGTAACCCCTTACAGTAACCCGCATACATTAGCAGCCCGTTTACAGTATCCCCTCTTACAGTATCTGTATCGGATGGAGAAGCCGAGATAGCCATCGACCATGTCCGGTTCGCCCTTGAAGATGAGCACGACCTGGTCGTCTTCCGTCACGAGCGTTGTCCGCTGCTCGTCACAGCAGAGGCGAGCGCCTGCGAGGAGAAGGACGCTTAAGGGCTTAAGGCTATGGTTAAGGTTAAGCTAAAGACTTAGATTAGGGCTATAATAAAGTCTGCAAGAAACTAACGTTACAGAACGGTTCCACGGCACTCATGAATGAATGCTACAACAGAGCCTCCACTACTCATACCTACTAAATTCGTGCCTGCCCAGTCGAGATGTCTAGCTCCCAACTTCGACTCCAGTCATGCACCCCGTTACCACTCTTTGTTTTCCCTGTTCCTTTCGGTTTCATTTCATCGTGATCGTGGATTTGGACTATTAGTTATGCATAAATAACTTACGGTTTTTATGTTATTGAGATAAACTTTTTTTTCGTTATTTTTAAGTCGGATATGTACGTCATACCCTTTTTATCGACGATTTATTTTGGAAACACTTTATAAACTCTTTGAGACAATCAAAAGTGCCAAGCATGAATTTCGATTTTTATCTTCATCCAACTAGCACTATTAACATATGCTCCTCTCTTCTCTTACTCGTTCCCTTCTTTTTTTTCTCTCTCCTCCCTCGCGTTCACTCTATGCCTCTCTCTCTCTCTCTCTCTCTCTCTCTCTCTCTTCGCTTCCCCTCCCCCAACTGACCACTGATCGTCTTGTCCTTGTGGTATTTGACTTCGACCGAGCTCTGGCAGACATCTCTGCACACGAAACTGATGGACTCGAAGGCCACCTCAAGCTTCTCGCCCGCCGGCGACTGGGCAGGAAAAAGCGAATATTATTGATTTATTATTTATATTTTTCTTATTTATTTACTTATTTATTTTTATTTTTCATTTTTAATATATATTTATATTGGCGCACTTTAGAAAACACATATTTTCTTGCATAATCTTCTTTGCCTAAATATTATTTATAACGATAAATATTTGTACATATTTAGTATACTTGACTAAAGCTTGATTTAGAAAACATTTAAGTAAAAAAGAAGAAAAGAAAGTCGCACCCGGATTCGCCAGACACAATACGAGTTTGGCGAGACTTTTCCACTCTCTAGAGTCTGCAGCGCCGTGGTCGCGAGCAGCTCTCCGCCACAGCTGCCTGAAATTAGCGTTTGAATTCGCGCCTTTATGCCTGACAAAAGGGCCAGAGAGAGCAGAGATTATTTAGAGAGACACAACTATGTATGTATATACAATGGTCAGGAAAATTCAAATATGTAGATATCACTCTCGAGTTTAGTGCTCCTTTAATAGTTTTATTTCTTATCACTTTATTTTCTCTCTATTTTATATTGTAAGAGACTCTTATGGTTAGATATTATTTTCTTAATACTATTTTTTTTTAACTTGTTAGACCATTATAAAAGTATAATTTGTCATAGTGTAATTTATATTGCTCAAACATTAAGCGTACTTCGCTCGACTTTCTCGCAGTACTTGCCGCCGTAGCCCGAAGGGCACTTGCACTGGTAGCATCTGGAAAGACAGGCATTTTAGTTAAATGCATTAAAATAAAGAAAAAATTGTAATCAAGCAAATTGGCAAGAACATGTGGTTTAGTGTGGGTCACCGCAATTAAATGACTCTCAAGACGGTGACACTTTGCTTTGAAGGATCGGTTTAGAACTGCGCACTGATATTCCTGACTACTTCCTTTTCCATAGGCAGAGTAATCTTTGTTTACCTTACAATTGTTAGATATTTGACAATCGCAATCTTTAGACAAAAGCCACGAACCGGTTCGGGTCGGTATAGCCATCGTTCTGGCACTCCAGTTCGCGGGAGCATGACTCTGTGAAGGGAAGGAGAAATGAGAAACCGAATAGTATTGGGCGAAGTTTTACACTTTCATGTTTATTTATTTTTCTAATGATGCAGAATATACCTATACATATCTTTACCCCGAAAGACCGTAGACTGAAAATTATACTTTAAAAATTAGATTACAAACATTACCCTTGTATGTATGTATGTATCTTTCGGTCAACATATTTCAGTCCCTCCACTCTCTCTCACTCTCTCCCTCTCTCACTCTCTTTCATTTTCTACCTTCCCCTCTTTCTCTTTCTCTCTCTCTCTCTCTCTCTCTCTCTCTCCTCACCCTTGCAATATCTGAGATTGATCATCTTGCCATCCTTAAATGAGATTCGCTCTCGCTGCCCAATCGTCCTCTGGTAGCGAGAGTCGCGCGTCTCGATTGTGTACCTTCAGAGCAATTTTTTATAGAATTTCATTTTCTTTCTCTTGCTTTGTTTCGCTTCCTTTTTCTCTCGCTCTCTCTCTCTCTCTCGCGCTATCTCTCGCCAATATCTCTCCTCTCTTTTTTCCCTCACTCTCTCCCTCTCTCACATTCTGTATATCTCTCTCTATCTTTCATTTCTCTCTCCATCTCCAAACTGACGACGTCCAGTCCCTCGAGAATGCCTTGGATCCGTAGTGCATCACTGAGCCGACATCATACGGCTGTCCCATGTTATCCGAATTGTCCAGCGTTCGCTTTTGGAAATTGCCTTCGGTGCCCTCGAATGAGGAATTTATTGTTAGAAAACATTATTTGCTGTTTTATTATAACTAGTTGTAGAAAAAGACAACCAAATTTGAACCAAATTAACGACTTTGCTTTTAAATGCGAATTCACTAATATCTAGTTATTTATTCAAAAATTTCATCTGACACGATGTATTATAAACTTACTGTTGTCACCTCATTAAATTTTATGTATGCAAATAGGTATCAGTTTTTCTTTTCTCTTAGGTACCGAAATGATCGCGCCCGGATTGATGAAGATGTGATTGTCTCGATCCGTGCGGCTCTGCTCGTGCCAGAGGCCGAGGGCGTGCAGCGTCTCGTGCGCCACTATTCCCATCTTAAAAAATCAATTAAAAAAAATCCTTTAACGTAAAAGGAAAAAAATACATGCAGTTGTCGAAAGAATCCCCACGTATTTATGTATGTATATATGTAATTTCAACAAGTTCATTAACCATCAAAAGGCATCACAACAACGAGAGCTGCTTTTCAATTCAACTATATAATACCTGTCTTGACATATAGACCCACAGGTGTGCCTTGGCATCTCTTTTTTTTTACGATTTAAACTTTTTTTATTTAACTCGCAACTATGGACTGAAAACACCACAAAATCTTCGCTTGAATTATTTTCCTAAAAGTAATTAACAAACGGTACTCGCTTTCTCCAAATGCTTCCGAGTGTGTACGGGAAACAAAAAGGGCAAAAGGAGTCAGAAACAAGGCCGGGGGCCTTCCTGTGGTCACCAGTGACGTATTCTAATTTGGCGCTTTCCTCCCATCATCAGATACATTGGTGTGGACGGTCACCTCACCAATGCATCTTTCTCTTTTGTCTTTCTGGGAATTTTTCTCAACTACTCCCTTTTCTCCCTCTACCCCACTTTCCAGATTTATCTTTTCTCTCTATTTGTTTCTCTTTCTCTCTCTCTCTCTCTCTCTTTCTCTCTCTCTCTCTCTTTCTCTCTCTCTCTTTCTCCCTACCGAGTCGCATCCATAGCCAATCGAGATGGTCTGCGCTCCTCCAATCTTTCCAACATTACTCCAGCAGCCGGAGCCACGGGCGTACGACAGCATGTCTCCCTTGCCGTAGGGAGCATACGAGAATCTGAGGGACACGGTATGTTGTAAATTATATTTGGCGCCAAAACTTATTTGAATTATAATTTTTTTAATTCAAAACCTACGGAAAAGAAGTATTTTTTTCAGCTGTACCATCAAAATTGTCTTTATTTTATATTTTTCTTCTTTCAGCCACAAACCTCACGCATGTCTCCGCTTCAATGTGGCGGAGTGCTGAGCGGATGAGATCTTGCCAACCGCCTTAAAAATTAAGGATGCATCCAAGACAGCAAAAAAATAATACCAGGAAATATAGCTGCTATTTCAGCTCCAACTTTGCTTTATTTTTGCTTTGTAAATGGCCTTTCTTTATCAGAGATTCCGGCAGACTCCCCCATTCGTTTCTCATTCATTTATCCATTCTCTTTTTTTTTTACCTTTCCCCTTCTAAACATGTTCAACATCCTCGCACAAGGCCAAACCGCGTTGTCGGGTAATCCCGTTCACTTTACAGAAAGAGACAGACGTTGATCCTCTCAAAAGGTCATCCATCGGGTTATGATTTCAAAGGGTGCTTGGACATCTTGTGACATGGAGTACGTGGAGATAAAGAAGGAGCGGGAACCTACATCTGTCTTAAGCCTTTAATGGCGAACACACTGTGCATTTGAGTTTGAATCTTGGATAGAAAGAGGGGTGAGAGAGAGAGATATGAAGAGAGTGAAAGAAAGAAAGACACAAGGGGAGAAAACGAAAGTGTTTGTCGATGTTTCAATGGCTTTCAGTGATTGCCTAAATGTTAGCCGGTAGCTTACTTTTGGTTTAGCAATAAAGGAAGAACTAATTTTAAGGCTCGGCTGGAACGAAGGCGAGGATTTTTCAAGTGTATTTGAATTTCGCGCCGTTCTTTGCTTTCGCTGCAAGACTTGACTGACTGTCCTGGTGGACGAACTTGTACCGGATCGGCTCTGCTGGCCAGATGGAACTCTCACGCTTCTCCGCCTGGCGCTTGCCGCGCTGACCTGTTGAAAGGAGAAAGTGAGAGAGGAGAGAAAGAGAGAAAGAGAAAGGGAGAGAGAGGGAGAAAGAGAGAGAGGAGAGGGAGAGAGAGAATTGGAGAGAGAAAGAGAGATAGATGTTGAGAGATGAAGAGAGGAAGACGTGAACCTCACATGTATGCTAGTGAAAATTGCTTTATTTCTTATGTGGCCCGGTGTCTCGATTAAATAAAGCAAACTTTCTTTGGAGGATAAAGAAACTGGTCTTATCTTTTCGCTTTTCTAGGTCAGTCTGAAACAAGCGTGTCAAAGCATATATGGGAAAGGGTGAGAACATGGGGGAAAGTGATAAAAGGAGGAGAGATGGGAGAGATATACAGACAGACAGAGAGAGAGAGAGAGGAGAGATAACAAAAGGAGAGGGAGACAGCTTGAGAGATAAAGAGCGAGAGAGAGAGAGAGATCTAAAGAAAGTGAGAGCGAGATAAAGAGAGAGAGAGAGAGAGAGAGCGAACCGGTCTCATTTAGCAGACTTTCCGCCTGTTGCAGAGTGAGCGCGATGTCATGCTCGAAGAGATCGCCCCAGACATGCCTGGAAGAGATTGATATTGAATGTGAGAAGGAAGAAAGCTGGAGAGAGATGGAGAGAGAGAGAGGGTGAGATAAAGAGAGGGAGAGAGTGAAAGTGAGAGACAGAGTGAAAGTGAAAAGGGTGAAAGCTGGAGAGAGATGGAGGGAGAGAGGGTGAGAGAAAGAGAGGGAGAGAGTGAGCGAGAGACACAATGAAAGTGAGAGAAAGAGATAATGAGAGAGAGAAAGCGATTCTTCAGAAGAAAAAAGTGAACGATTTTTGTTGAAACCATATAAATCCTGCAATGCTCACTGGAAAAATTATTGAAAACTAAAATAAAAAGAAAATTTGCATATCGATTATTACAAGTTACTTGAAAAATTTGCATATTAATTAACAATACGACATACTTGTTAGCACATGCTTCGGTGTTGTCGTCGCACGGTGTGTTGCGCGTGTCCGACATGACGGCGTCGGGGTCCTAAGTGGAAAAAAAAGTTTATAAATTTAAACTTTGAGGTCCTGATGTGAGTGGAATTTTTTTTATAAATATTTAAACGACGGGTCCTGAGTGGAAAAAATATTGTATATTATAATATTATGTCTTTTTTTCAATTAAATTATATAGAAATACTAAAAAAAAATACATAGTCATGCCCATAGAGCTTGGCCGATCTCTGGTAGTAGACGTGCAGCAGCTCACGCACGCGGCCATAGTCGACCGCATCCGCGCCGGGCT